>ML682088.1:3945723-3962583 GCA_007922195.1 Podocnemis expansa
TGTTAATTCGAAATAAGTTGTTTCGCAACGAGCGTTATTTCGATACAAGTTGTTTCGCAACAACCATATCGAAATAACTGGCTGTGTGAGAACACAGCCATAGTCCAAGATTACTCAGAAGATATTTCGTTGACTAATGTTTCTACATCCATTCTCTGCCTATTATTGGGCTGGATCCAGAGATTGCTTGGAGTTGGAGAATGTTTCAAGATGGAGATTTTCTGGTCAGAAGCGCCTTCCAGTTCCAAGTGTCTGTATTTGTCTTCAAATCTCTCCACCCCTCCACCCTTCCTAGGCTGAGGTGCTACAGGCATCTAGCTTGCCCCGTTGTCTTTATCTTCTCTGGGTATATGCTTGCAATGCAGACTGGGAAAGAACTCTGACTGTCTCCTTCTTCCCACCCCCCCCAAGCCATGTAAAATACCTGGAAACATGCTTCATATCTATGGACATACATGATGCTCTAGGACAGTGGTTCTCTACCTTTTGCATGTTATAATACACTTGGTGGCATATTGCAATCCTACAGGACACAATTACCCAGCCTCCCAGGCCAAATCCAGCCATCTCCCCAGCTCTCCACAACACCCTTACCAATGTGGCAACCTATTACGTCCCAAAATAGTGGCTGAGAACCACTTCTGTAGGAAACATGATCCCACGACATATCAAAGCATTTATAAGGGAACCTTCCATGGCAAATTTTGCATCAAACTGCAAAATTTCATTGCAAAAGTGAACAGAAAAGTTACATAGATCATACCCTAGGGGTGCATGGATGTGCATTTTCTGGCAATACTCTAATGTAAAAATTGGAAAGGAGAGTTTGTAGTGCAGTTTGTAATGCAAGGTCAACACATGCATGCTGATAACATTTATTTATTTATTTATTTATTTATTTATTATTTTAGGAATGAGCTCTATTTAAAGGTCTTTCCAGACTCCAAAATTATAAGGAAACCATACTGTGGAAGAACAAAGGTTTTGAACATATATGATTTCAGTTTTAAGAATGTAGTTTCATATGTTGCCAAAAATGCATCCATGAACTACAATGTGCATCATTCTGGTGCCAACAGTGCATCCATGAAGTATAGTGTGCATCGTTCTGTGTAACTATATGCCACCCTGAAGAACAAAAATGGCAAACTTCTTCCTGCTTATTGCAGTTGTCATCTGCTACATAATGCTGCAAAACCCAGCTGTAAAATTTTTGCACATGATGCGGCTCATTTGTTATTAAAGTGCACAATGAATTTTCTGGCAATGCAAAACATGTCAGTGAACTGAAGTTGTGCTTTGAATTTCAGGATATCGAATATTAGAAACTTCTGCACCACCTACCTACTAGATGGTTATCATTATTCACAGCTGTTGCTAGGCTTTTAAAGAATTGCTTTGAGTAGTGATGCACTCTTTTCAGTGGGAGTAATGAAAGCTATCCAGCACTCACCTGGGGATTTTCTGAACTCTCAAGAAGATCTCAACACAGATCTTTCTGTCCATGAGTGTTGTGGTGTTTGGTGTGGTGTTTGTTTTTTTTTTTTTTTTTTTTTGTGCACAACTACATAGATGTATCTTAACCTGCAGTCCTGAAACGAGAAAGTTAAAACACACAGTCCACTAAGCTCTTCAGTGTACTAAATGTAATCCTATGCAACCTAGTCTTGCATTTCAGAACAGTTTTTTGGCTTCAAAGCCAAATAAGCAGTACAGAATCTGCCACTGAACAAGCAAGAAGCATTCAAATGAAATATTTTCAATGCATCTCAAAGAGGCACTGAATATATGGAGAAGTGGCTTAATTTTGGAACAGACATATCTACAAAAAAAAATTGCCATTTTCATGTCTGTCTCAATCTGTGTTCATGTTTGAGAATCTGAGATTCTAAGGGTTTTTGACATACACGTATATGATGAGCAACTTTTCAGTGAATAATGCATCTTGAAAGAAGCACTACTAAAACTGTATTGCAATGGTGAACTCTCTGTGGACCAGAAACGGGTAATTTTTTGATAAATATGATGCACCAATTTTATGGAATTTTATGACTTTGCACCAAAAAACAAAGAATTTCTGAAAGCCTGAAAAATCAAATGGAAAGTACACATGCAAGAAGTAGTAGATAAGTTATTTTTTTTAAAAATTTGGACAGTATGTTTTAATTACAAAGTACAACAATATCTACTGTGGCAAACTGCTGGTTCTCCTGTATTGGATCTCATGCTTTTCTTAGGGAAGTGCGTCAGAGCAGCCCCAGTCACCAGAATTTGGCTTTGATGGGGCACATGGAGTTCTGGCCTTTGGTTCCAGGGTCAGAGCTGTCTCCCACCAGCACTGGCAGCGTCATGTGGGCTGACCCACCCCAGTCCCCTCTAGTCCTGCCCAGCAGGGGGTGGAGCCAGCAGGGGCCAGGAGCCCTGCGTTCCACAATTTCTTTGTTCCTGCTGGCCGCACTCCCCAGCGGGGAAGCGTGGCCACCCTCTGGAACTCACATGGCTCTTGTTGCCACGCTGGGGGAGCGGGACCAGCAGGGGAGCTTGAGTGCCACCACGTGTCGCTGAGGCTTGGCTCACATGCCATTTTTTGGCATGCGTGCGGGCGTTGCTGAACCCTGTTCTACTCTCAGACTGCCTGCCGGCTTTGATCTGTCACACTATGTAAGTAAAATACATATAATCATATTGTACTTATATCTTACTGATTTGTGCTGAGGTCTGGTAGTATGTGTGTTTAACCTAGGCTAATTGAACAATAAGTCTGGTTTTGGTTTGTGGAAAAGGTAGCAATCCTATGGTAAGGGTAGGCATGACTGGAAAAGTTTACTCATCACTGGTTTCTTGTGTAGGTAGGGATATTTAATTGGTTGGGTTGTTTCTTTGAATGTGGAGTGAGGTGGTGGAGATAGAAGGAGACCCCTAATAAAAGTGGCCTCTGTTTCCATTTATAGAGATACCGAGTTGTCCTTACTTCTCAGCACAACAGAGAAAGGTCTGTGATAGCCTTGTACTCCACTGGGAAGTCTAGATCTTTACTCACCATGAGGACCCAGAAGGATTGTTATGGGAGTATGATATAGACTTATTGGTGATTGGGTTTTAGGATTCCTGTTAATGAACACAAGAAAGTAGGCTGGGCTGAGGCCTTCTCATAGACCCAGTTTGCCCATCTGCCCACTGGCATAGTTTGGGATCATACCTCAGTACTACAGGGAATTGGTTGGTAGTGACCTCACCCCTCTGATTCTATTCATGTTGTTAAGCGCAATGTTGGTGGTGAAACAGATTATCACTATAGCATTTAACTGTGAATTAGGCCCTGATTTGCTTCTATAATTAAGACTGGGCAGAATGATACAGCACACCTTGTCTTAGCTGCCTTCTTTCCAGATGACTATTGTGTTGCCTGAGATGAGAGATACTTAGCTGAGAAGCTGAAGTAGTCTGCAACTGATTTTGGATCTACTAACAATTGGTGTAGACATGGAAGAATAAACAGAAATGCCAGATCTCTCCTAATGCCAGAACAAAGGAACATTTAACCAATTGTAAGTGCAGTAAATTTAATATAGATAAAAGGAAACACTCTTGAATCTAATGCACAGTAGGCCTAGAGAACTCAGAGTCACAATAGTATTGAGATCAAGAGTTTAGCAGAATACAAAAACCAATCAGACATTTATATGGCTAATGAGAATATCAGAGTTCCAATTAGGAGGATGTTTTATACTGTACTATTTAAAGGGGTAAGCCTCATGCTTAGTAGTTCATGCCAGTCTTTACCTGATAACGGTAACAATGAATTGTCCCAATGGGCAGGTTCAGGGCCGGTCCTTCCATAGAGGTGACCTAGATGGTCATCTAGGGTGCCAGTCACTGGGGGCACCAAAGGCTGAGCTGGGGCCAGCAAGCCTATCCTACCCTGCTCCACTCAGGCACTTAGCTTCGAGTGGAGCAAAGCAGGAAGTGATGTTTCAGCTGGTTCTGCTCTAGAAAAGGTAAGAGGGGAAGGGGGTTGGTCTAGGAAAGTGGTTCGGGGGGGAGTGAGGGGCATTGGGGTGGGGGGGGTACCAGTGGGGCAGATCCCAGTCAAGGCTCCACTCCCTGGCCACAACTGCACTCCCCAGCAGGGGCTGGATCTGGGTGGCAGTGGTGGCTCCGCTTTGTGCCTGGGCTCAACCACCGCCCATGGCGCCGCTTCTCAGACAGGGCCGGATCCTGGCAGCGGTGGCTCCACTCCAGCTTCCCGTGGCTGGATCCCTGGCAGCGGATGGATCCCTGCATCCGTGTTGCTCCGCTGCCTGCAGTCAGCCCCCCTCCCATGGCACTGCTTCTCAGACAGGGCCGGATCCTGGCAGCGGTGGCACCACTCCAGCTTCCCGTGGCTGGATCCCTGGCAGCGGATGGATCCCTGCATGCGTGCCGCTCCGCTGCCTGCAGTCAGCCCCCCTCCCATGGTGCTGCTTCGTGGCTGGGGCTGGATCCCAGTGGCAGTGGCACTGCCTCCACTTCCCATGGCCGGATGCCTGCCCGTGGCACTTCTTCACATCTGGGGCCAGAACCCTGCCGGCTGGGGCTGAACATCCATCCATGGCCAGGGAAAAGGGGATTTGCCAAAATCATATGTGCTCCAGGCCACCAAAAAACCGTGGGGCAGCCCTGGGCAGGTTGCTTCACAGTTTTCTGTTGCAGGGTTTCTTGTGTCTTTTGCTGAAGCCTCTGGTCTGATCGCTGTCAGACAGGGTCTTGCACTAGATGGGTCATGGTTCTCATTTCCCATGACAGTTCATACAATCTTCCCCTCTAGAAACAGACTTGTGGTAACTTTGCATTTCTGGGACAGGATTAAAGTTGAAGTAGCTGTTGCTTGCATGCTGCATGACTGTTTCTCAGATTTCCTCACTGATCTGAGAGTTCTCATGAAAGTTTATTCTCTTGAGTAATTTCGGTGATTGTGCTTTCTGTAAAGATGACTCAGGAACTCATGACAACTGTGAGTTTGACCCAGATGATTTCCTTTTACCATAAGAATCAAGCCAGTTGTTTGTCTGCCCCAGTATCCTGTCTTCCGCAAGTGGCCAATGCCAGGTTCTTCAGAGGGAATGAACAGAACATATAATCAGCCCATTAACAATTCTCAACCTCCGGCAAACAACAGTCCCTGCCTATCCTGGCTAATAGTCACTGATGAACCTATCTTCCATGAACTTATCGAGCAACAAAAATTATTAAAGGTCTAGAATACTTGATTTATGAAGGAAGATTGAAAGAACTGGGTTTGTTTAGCTTGGAAAAGAGGAGACTGAGAGGGGATAGGATAATACCGGTAGTTTTCAAGTACCTGAAAGGTTGATACAAAAAGAGGGATAAAACTTATTCTCCTTAACTGTTGATGATAGGACAAAAAACAGTGGGCTTAAATTACAGCAAGGGAGGTTTAGGTTGGACATTAGGAAAAGATTCCTAACTGTCAGGGTGATTAACTACTGGAATAAGTTGCCCAGGGAAGTTATGGAATCTCCGTCATTGGAAACGTTTAAGAGCCGGACAAACTAGTGGTTTCCAACCGTTTCTCTCTCGTGGCACACCTTGATACCTTTATTTACACCACCATATAGTCTCCTAATGGAGTCATGAATATTCATGAGCCAATCCAGAACTCGGAGACTTTTTTAAAAAATTCCGTGTCACACCTGCTTTGACCTGATGGCACTCCTGTGTGCCGTGCCATATCACTGGTTTAGACAAACGCTTGACAGGGATTATCTAGATGGTACTTGCTCCTGCCATGAGTGTAGGGGACTGGATTCAATGACCTCCCATGATCCCTTCCAGTTCTATGATTCTTCTTTGAATCCCATTATAGTCCTGGTCTTCAACATCCCCTGGCAAGGAGTTCCACAGGTTGATGATGTGTTGTGTGAAGAAATCCTCCCTTTGTTTGCTTTAAGCCTGCTGCCTATTAATTTTATTTAGTGACCCCTAGCTTTTGTATTACAGGAGGGAGTAAATAGCTTTTCCTTACTGACTTTCTTCACATCACTCATGATTTAATAGACCTCTATCATATTGCCCTTAGTCATCTAAAGTCCCAGTCTTATTAATTTCTCCTCATATGGAAGCTATCTCATACCTGTAATCATATTAGTTGCCCTTTTCTGTATCTTTTCCGTTTCCTGTATACAGTATGTTTTCTGAGATGGGGTGATGAGATCTGCACACAGTATTCAAGATGTGGGCTTACCATGGATTTATAAAGAGACAGTGTAATATTTTCTGACTCATTATATATCCCCTTCCTAACGCTGCACAGTGAGTGGTTGTTTTCAGAGGACTATTCCTAATGACTCAAAGAACTGTCTAGAGTGGTAACAGCTAATTTAGATCCCATTATTTGGTATGTATAGTTGGTACTATGTTTCCCAATGCCACATTATTATGCATTTGTCAACATTGCATTTCATGTGCCATTTTGTTACTGACTCATCTAGTTTTGTGAAATCTTTTTTGTAACTCTCTGCAGTCTGCCTGGGGCTTAACTGTCTTGAGTAACTTTGCATCATCTGCAAATTTTGCTACCTCACTTTTTACCCCCTTTTCCTGATCATTTATGAGTATGTCAAACAGTCCCAGTCCCACTACAGACCCCCTGTAGAACTCCACTGTTTATCCCTTTCCATTTTGAAAACTGACCATTTATTCTTACTCTGTTTCCTATCTTTTAACTAGTTACTGGTCCAGGAGAGGACCTTCTCTCCTATTCCATGACTGCTAACTTTAGTTAAGAGCCTTTGATGAGGGACATTGTCAAACGCTTTCTGAAAATCTAAGTACCTGTAGCCACAGGATCATTTTTTTCGTCGTGCTTGCTGACACCCTCGAGGACTTCTAGGCATGATTTCCCTTTGCAAAAACCATGTTGCTGCTTCCTCAACAAATCCTATTCATTTGAGTGACAGATAAATTTCAATCAATTTGCCTCATACTGAAGTTAAGCTTACTACCCTGTAATTGCCAGGATCATGTCTATAACTCCTTTTTAAAAAGTTTGCATCACCTTAGTTATCCTCAGTCATCTTGTACAGAAACTGATAGGTTACGTAATTAGTGCTAACCCGGGCATCAGGTTGCCATGATGACTAGATGTTGCAGGCTGGCATCTAAGAGCCAGCTGTGGTGGTGGGTTTTTGTTATAATTTAGGAGCTGTTAGTGTTTCTTTTAGTCACTAGAGGGCACTCCTCACATTACTGGGTTGCCACACAGTGGTAAGTGTGTCATGGAGAGCTGGGGCAATGGTTGGATTTGGCCTGGGATGGGTCAGCTGGTGTGTCCTGTCAGATTGTGATGTGCCGCCAAGTGTGTTGAGAGCTGCAAAAGGGTGAGAATCACTGGCCTAGGGAATATGTAGCAACAGAGTGCCCTCTAGTGACAAAAAATAAAATTGCTGGCTCCTTTCAGTAGCATTGCCATAGCAGGGGCAGGGATGTGCTTCAGTGGCAAAAGGTTGTGTGAGCTAGGCACCTTACTTGGTGCTGGGCAACTAGCAGAGTAACACTTTTGTTCAATCCCTGTACTAACCACAGTTAGTAGTTCTGCAATTTTACATTTGAGTTCCTTCAGAATTCTTGGACGCATACCCTCTGGTCCTGGTGACTCATTCGTCTTTAGTTTATCAATTTGTTTCAAAACTTCCTCTAATGACATCCCTGTCTGGGAGAGTTCCTCAGATCTGACACGTAAAAAGAATGGTTTAGGTTTGGGAACACCCTTTAAATCCTCAGCTGTGAAGACTGATGCAAACAATTCATTTAGTTTCTCCTTAAAGACCTTAATTTGCTTGAGCGCTCTTTTTGCATCTTGGTCATCCAGTGGCCCTGCTAGTTGTACGGCATGCTTCCTGATTCTCATGTATTTAAACTTTTTTTTTTTTTTGCTGTTACTTTTTGAGTCTTTGACTAGCTGTTCTTCAAATTCTTTTTTGGGTGTTCCTAAATACATTTTTACACTTTACTTGACAGAGTATATGCTCCTATTTTTTTCAAAATAGTTTAACTTCCACTTTTTAAAGGATGCCTTTTTGCTGCTAACTGCTTCTTCTACTTTGTTTAGCTATAGTGGCCCTTTTTTGTTCCTCTTAATATGGCTTAATTTGGCGCTATACATTTAAATTGAGCTTCTGTGTTATTTTTAGAAAGCTTCCATACAGCTTGCAAGTTTTTCATTTTGACTTTTAATTTCTGTTTACCTAATTTCCTCATGACTTCTTTGGTGTTTTGCCCCACAGAGATGTTAAATTTGATTATGTTATGGTCACTGTTAGCAAGTTGTTCAGCTATATTCATCTCTTGGACTAGATCCTGTGCTTCGCTTAGGACTAAATTAAGATTTGCCTTTCCTCTGCTCCAACAAGCAGTCACTTAAGGTGTCAGGAAATGTTGTTGGCATCCCGTCCTGAGGTGACGTACCCAGTCAATATGAGGATAGTTGAAATCCCCCATTATTATTGATTTTTATTTTTATAGATTCTCTAATCTCTGAGTTTTTCAGTCACTGTCATCATCCTGGACAGCAGTATATCCCCGCTGCTGCTATAATAATAATAATAATAATAATAATAATAATAATAATAATAATAATAGTTATTATTATTATTATGTGGAATTACTCTCCATAAAGAGTCTATGGCACAGTTTTCTTCATTTAAGATTTTTATTTCCTTTGACTTCACTTTCTTTCACACTCCCCCACCAGTATTACCTAGTCGGTTCTTCCAATGGTACCCTGGTATTACTGTGTCCCAACGATCAGCCTCATTCCACTAAGTTTCTTTGTTGCCTATCATATCAACATTCTCATTTAATAGGAGGTATTCAAGTTCATGCAAATATGTCTGAAGTTTGGAGTCTCGTATTTAGGCTGGTATTAAGTTGGGTGGCTACAGTAGAGTACCTCTGTTAGTCTGTCAGCTCTTCCAGTGTGATGATATGCACCCTAGATTATTCAAGGAGCTGACTTAGAAGATATGAGTCATTAGCTATTATCTTTGAAATGTCCTGGAAGACTGGAAAGATCCTAGAGGACTAGAAAGCGGCAAATACAGTGCTCACCTATAAAAAAGGAAATAAGGACAACCCAGGGAATTATAGACCAGTCAGCTTAACTTCTGTAGTGGGAAGGATAATGGAGCAAATAATTAAGGAATCGATTTGCAAACATCTAGAAGAGAATAAGGTGTTTAGTGATAATCAGCATGTATTTATCAAGAACAACTGATGTCAAACCAACATGATAGTTTTCTATGAGCGAATAACAATTTTTGTGAATAGAAGGGATGTGGTAGGTGTGGTATATCTGGACTTGAGTAAGACTTTTGATATGGTCTTGCATCACCTTCTCATTAACAAACTAGGGGAATACAACCTAGATGGAGCTACTATAAGATGGGTACATAACTGGTTGGATAACTGCTCCCAGAGAGTAGTTAAACAGTTGACATTCATGCTGGAAGGGCATAACGAGCAGGCTATCACAGACATCAGTTCTGGGTGCGGTTCTGTTCAATATTTCCCTCAGTGATTTAGATAATGGCATAGAGAGTGCACTTAAAAAATTGTGGATAATACTAAGCTGAGAGGGGTTGCAAGTGCTTTGGAGGATGGGATCACAATTCAAAATGTTTTGGACAAACTGTGAAATGATCTCAGGTAAATAGAATGAAATTCAATACAGACAAATGCAAAGTATTCCACTTACGATAGACAAATCAGTTCCATACATACAAAAGGGGCAATGACTGCCTAGGAAGGAGTACTGTGAAAAGCGATCTGGATGTCATGGTGAACCACAAACTAAATATGAGTCAACAATGTAACACTGTTGCAAAACAAGAAAATGCCATTCTGGAATGTATTAATAGGAGTACTGTAAGATACAGGAAATAATTCTTTCGCTTCTACTCAGCCCCAGTTAGGTCTCAACTGGAGTATTGTGTCCAGTTCTGGGCACTTCACTTCAGGAAAGATTTGGAAAAATTGGAGAAAGTCCAGAGAAGAGCAGCAAAAATTATTAAAGATCTAGAGTACTTGACTTATGAGGGCAGATTGAAAGAAGTGGGTTTGTTTAGTCTGGAATGAAGAGACTGAGTGGGAATGTAACAATTTTCAGGTACCTAAAAGGTGTTATGAGAAGGGAGGAAAATTTTTCTCCTTAACCACTGATGATAGGACAAGAAGCAAGGGGCTAAAATTACAGAAGGGGAGGTATGGGTTGGACATTAGGAAAAAATTCCTAACTGTCAGGGTGATTAACCACTGAAATAAGTTGCCTAGCCAGGTTGTGGAATCTCCATCACTAGAAGTTTTTAAGAACAGGTTAGATAAACACTTGTCAGGGATGGTTTAGGGTGGTCCTTGGTCCTGCCATGAGTACAGGGGACTGAACTTGATGACCTCTCATGGTACCTGCTAGTTCTATGACTCGTGTGAAATTAGGACTCACATTTACCCTTCCCTGAGAACTGATTTCAGCTGTTAAAAGTGGCTCCAGGCTTAGGTTTAGTTCACTCTGTGGATCTATCTATTGAATGGCTAGGAGAACATCATGACCATCTTGTCTTTCAGTATCAGTATGGTGGATACTAAATGCCCGCTCCCAATAGGTTATCCTTCCAAATCACATTGATATACAGATGGCTGGTGACAGATGATGCACATGGTATGGAGATTAGAGGGGCAGTCACCTCATTCTGAGTCTAACATCACCACATATAATGTTGAAGTCCTATGTCATGGCTTATAGAGAATGCTTTCTTTTCTGCATAGACATCTAAGTCATGCCATCTTAAATGTTGTGGGGGGAGTAGTTATGTATGAAAACTTAGTTCATGGGGGAAAGGGGTGTGTTTAAATGTTGACAGTTGTTACAGGTACAGAACTTGTTTTCCTATGAAAAGATAAATTTGAATATCCTAACTGGAGAAGTGCATAAGTTTATTAGCTTTAAAAAACAAAACAAAACAAAACAAAACACAAACAAAAAAAAACCCCAAAACAAAAACATAAATCCAGCTCAAATGACTGGCATAAATAGGCTGAAACTAAGCTATGCCAGGTACAATGTAAATGGGAAATCAAAAGGAGTGCTACAAAGATGTAGAGCTATGTAAGTCAATAATTCTTCAAATACATTAGAGGCAAGAAAGCTACATGTGTTATTTGAGAATTTAAACACAGCAACCGTGATGTTGTATTAATATAATTACATGCAAAAACCTTCCTTTTGTTTAGTACAGAAGGAAAAATACTTTACAATTGAAGCAGTGTTCTCCAGTGGACAGATTCTGCACATAAGTTGTGCTTAAAACCTGATGACATTGAACAGAAATGGAACTTCAACAAACTGCAGTTACATGTTTTTCTTAAAAATCTGTGATGACAAGTAATTGTCTCATGTTTTATAATTGTGCAAAATGTTGCATCACCTCAGCTATAGTAGATTAGGCATATGAAGTACGGTTTCACTTCTCTGTGTACAAGAACTAAATTTAAATAGAGAGCATGAGCCAATGCATAAAACAAAATGTTCGTCAAGAGTTTCAAAAGTGACTAGTGGTTATGGGGCACACTATTTTCGGAAGACAGGGAACCAGAACTTCCTGAAAATCAAGAAATTCAAGGTAGCTCAGGTTGAGCACTCAAATCACTAATCGCTTCTGAATTTTTTTGCCAAAGGTCTGAAAAACATTTTAAAGGGAAGAATTCCTTTGCCCATGCTCACCTAACTTAAATGATTTTCTCATCCTATATCAAACCTATCTTTATGCTGAGATTCTGGGGTCAACTCAGTTCGTATCAAAGTGCAGAATGTCTTTGAAGTCTATGGAACTGTACCCACATACATCAGCACAAAATTTGGCCCGTTATATAGATAAAGTTTTCTAAACAGAAATTAGTGGAAATTAAAACCATACAAAGAACCCTAAGAAGATGCTGGAATGGAAAGCTCCTCTCAATATTAACTACGGTGTGCTTTGCATCACCATAGTGCTTCTCTTCTCAGGAATTCAAAGCGCTTTAAAAATGTGAATGAATTTAGCCTCACAACATCCTGTGAGGTAGGTAAATATTATCCCCATTTTACAGACAGGGAAAACTGAGGCAGAGTTTTGCAGTGACTTGCCCAAGGTTATGCATTTTGTCAGTGACAAAGTCAGGCATAGAATGCTAAGAGTCCCGTCCCCCAGTTCTCGGATCTCTTATGTTCCTTCCCTACTGCTACAAAGCAACAATATATGCAGCTTTGTTTCTTCATACTGCCTCTGTGCTCATGATGAGATCAAGGACATGAACACAGCAGCACTTCGTCTGACAGAACTAAGTGCTTGTTTTTGACTTCTGCAAAGTTTCTTCCAGAATGTGGTAGAAAGAGAGTTCCTTAGGTGAGACTTCTCTATGCCAGCGAGACGGTACTGAATGCTACATGAAAAGAAAAGTCCTATTTCTTGCAGAAGACCTGCTGTTTGGCATTCTTCACACGCTGTTCCTCCTTCAGGTTCATCTGGCGTGCGTGTTTGCTGGAGATCAGTTCCACGTGCTCTGAGGGAAACCAGCCTCTCTCTCCATCTGAGAGTTTCATTCCTTCCATCCAACCTGGCAGACACAGAGAGCATGGGACAAACTGACTAGGGTTTCCTTTTCCCACTCCCCAAAGCCCCATCCCAATTGCATAATCTAGAACAAGAGAATGACTTGAGAGAGCTCTCCTTCTGGCTCTCAAGCCAAATGCCTATGGCTAAATCAGACCCCAGATAAAAGGCGGGGAAGGGTGAATCCCCTCCAAGTCCCATGGGCAGGGCAAGATATTTTGTGGGAAAAGACCCTCTCTCTCCCTCCTTTATATAGCTGGATGGCATTATCATCAAACACCCATCTGCCCACAACCCAGTTCTCGCTCTCATCTCCCAGAAGATTACTATTCTGTTCCACTCACCATCATTGCTGTTCTGCATGACCATGATAATATCTGCTTTCTCCAGATCCAGCTCATCATTCTCCCGAGCTTTGTATGTCCGTATGCACTGAACCTGAGGTGAGTCTGAGAGAGAGAGGTGTAGAGTATGAGCATGCTATGGGAATGAAAGGGTAAAAGTGTCAGGTACCACATTTTCCCCAAGAGAGGAAGATGATGAGGGTTGGACACACCATCTGAGGGGTGAGGGAGACCCCATGAAGGTGAGACCCAACATCTGAAAAGTGGGGAGCTGGAAGAAGTGCTTATGTCAGGAGTGACGCCTATGATGAGTGTCTGAGGTTATGGAGAGGATGGGGGAAGGTGGAGGCTGAGGGGATATCATGTGGAGATGAGGGAAAAAACAGGAGCCAAGTTTTGACACTTGTAAAATAAATAACTGGGAGAGTAAATGCTCCTCTTTAGAGTCACTCCTGCATCCATATTGCTCTTGTATCTTCCTCCTCAGACAAAACTCTGTCCCTAAGTAAGTCCTCCCACCCATCCCTGCAGTGCCTGAGCAGTCTCACCAGGGCTTTCTAAGAGATCTGGTTCTCCTTGTGGTGGTGCCAGAGCAGAGATCCACCGCAGCTTCTCACTGCTGGAAAATACCAAAATACAGATGCTGGAGAGAGAAGAGGGGAGCAGCCAGGGATGCTGTTGGGGGGGCAGGGAGGGATTGGAGAAATGAAGACCCTGCCACCACCTCTTGGGGAAAGGAAAGAGGATGCTGAATAGGGGAAATGAAGAGTTAATAAAAACCTGGGGCAAAAGGGAGGAGGGAAAGGAAACAGGTTGAAGGGAAAAAAAGCTTTCCAACATTTGGGGGGTTAATGTCCTAGACATGATGTTAACATCTTGAGATATCTGCTTTGGTGGTAGTTTGACGGGGTAAGTGAGATTAGGGTGTTGAATGGATTAAGGATGCAGGGAAAGATAGCTCAGTGGATGGGAAGAAGGGGTCAAGGTGAAAGAATGCTGGGATAATTGGAAAGTGCGGTAAGAGGGGTGCAACTTCACTCTACCAGAGTGTCCCCTGGGGCCCAGAAGCAGCAAGGGGTATTGGGCATTTAATCAAGAGAGGTACAGGGTTTTGGCATCTGCAGCCAAGTCTACGTATGCGGGGTATGGCTGAGTGGGAATAATCTCTTGCTCTTACTGTGTATCTGTGCGGAAGAGGAATTCTACTCTTTTCCCCTGGTTGTTCCGAAGTAGATAGAGGCGAAAGACATTTTTGTTTGCCCCGTGCAGCTTCATCTCACACTTCTCCCCACGCACATCTGAAAATGCAGCATGATCAAACACGACAAAGCGCCCACCCCTGATGGGAAAGAGAGAGGGAATTATAGAAAGTGTGTTATCTTTAGAAGTGACCAACATAGGGTAAAATGTTGGGCTTTGGGCCCTTTCTTGCTTCTTTGACATGTAAAAAAGACTTAAAGGAGCTTTTTCCTACTATAAACATATAAAATCTCATCCTCCCTCTTTTTGCTGGTGGTCCCTTGGAGGACCAGAGAATTGGAGTAGAATTTTTCTTAGCTCTCAATGAAAGGGGAAGAGGTGTGTGAATCTTTAATAGACAATTTTTCTCCCAAGTGTTCATCATGTTTAGACTGAAAAAAGAAAAATAAATCCTGTTCCCTCAACTCTCAGGTTTCAGCTTCTGGTCATGCCATATTCCCACTGCCCCTCTTGTCATCCATCCAATCCTGAAGCAAAAACAGACTGGGCGAAAAATCCCTTAGTGTTGAGCAAAACTAGACTGAATTAACCTACATTGTGATGCATGTATTCTCACTTTCAAAGGTGCAAAGGGAGTAAGATATGTAGAACTACAGAGGAGTGCAGGAATTGAGAATTTAGAAGAAAAGTTTTAGAGTTTAGAAGAAAAGCATAATAAAGTTTGCAGGCTGTTCCAGTGAGTTGAGATTGTGAAATTGAGCCATCTGGCCAATAAAGGTTGCCATCTCCCGGCTGGTGGGGGTAGGAATGCTGCCTCACCAAAATCCCCACCCCTTTTTGGACCCAAGATGATAGAAGTCAGTGAGAGGTGCAGTCTGGAAGACTCACTCCCTGGGCCGGGACAAAAGCAGGCGGTCATTGAAGAGATGCAGATAGATGGGGCGTGTGGTGAGTTTCCACTTGGGGCTCAGACTGTTGTAGTCCAATGCCGTCAGCTCACCGCACTTCACCAGTCGCCTTGACTGTGAGACCAGTGGGAATATCTGCAAAACAGGGAGGAATTCCATGACTTGATACCCATGGAAGCTGATGCATTAGAAATGGGGTTTACCTGGAACCCCTAGTTGAAGGTATAAGATGAGGTTTGAGTTTGCTCTTATCATCCTAGCAGAAGGTGGTTTGACATGCTGTACCCCATGTATGCCCTTATGGTGTGATTTGTGTATCAATCATGTTCACCCATATAGTGTAACTATTGTCTAATCCAAAGTATGTCCCGCGTCATGCTTTTGGAATGATCATGACATAGTGACTATTATGTTCCAAAGGGGCAGCTCTGCTAGTCTAGTTCACTAAAACAAACAAAGAATCCTAGGGCACTTAAAGACTAACACATTTATTTATTTATTGCATGGGCTTTTGTGGGAGAAAATCCCACTTCGTCAGACACTTTGAAGATTGTTATGGTAGTGTGTTTCTTGCAATATCATATATGACTCAACCTTGGCTTGTTTAGCCTAACCAAAAGAAGGTTGAGGGGAGATATGATTGCACTCTATAAATACATTAGAGGGATAAATATCACGGAAGGAGGGGAACGATTTATATTCAGTGCCAGTATGGACACACGAACTAATGGATATAAACTGGCCACCAGGAAGTTTGGACTAGAAATTTGATGCAGGTTTCTAACCATCAGAGGAGTGAAGTCCTGGAATAGCCTTCTGAGGAGAGTTGTGGAGGTGGGGGGAGGGCAAAAAACCTAGCTGGCTTCAAAACTGAGCTTAATATATTTATGGGGGGGCAGTATAATGGGACAGCCTAGTTTGGCAATCTGATCTTTGACTACTAGTGGTAGATACGTCAACGGCTTGAGATGTGACGACTGATGGGATGGGTTCTAAGTCATTTCAGAGAATTCTTTCTTGGGTGTTTGGCTGCTAAGTCTTGCCTACATGCTCAGGATTTAACTGATCACCATATTTGGAGTCAGGAAGGAATTTTCTCAGGGCAGATCAGCAAAGAATCTGAGCATTTTTCGCCTTCCTATGTAGCACAGGGCATGGCTCACTTGGTGGTGGAGTCTCTGTACATTAAAGTCTTTAAACCATGATTTGAGGACTTTAACAACTCAGTCATAGGTTAAAGGTTTATTACAGGAGTGCGTGGGTGAGATTTTGTGGCCTCCATTGTGCAGTAGGTCAGACTAGATGACCATACTGGTCCCTTTTGACCTCAGAGTCTATGAGACTATGAAATCTGCTATGTCATTATTCCAAAACATGTGTCTAACATGGCTTGAATAGTTTCAGACAAACACAAAGTTGAGTGTTCATGCCTTACAGAGGCAGGCATACAGGAATGAAGTACTAGCCTGAGCAGCTGCTAAGGTGACAGTCATTTGACTCAAGTGAGGAAAATCATGTCCACTGCCGGATGTGGCTTATCACCTGACCTCAGGGGGTGTCGAGGAAACTTGTTAAAAAAGAGAGGGGTCTTTGTCTCTGCAATTCTTGCTCGGAATCCATCTGTAATGCAACAGCAAGGACATTGAGAAACTTGCCTGTGGGGGAGGCATGGCTGAAGAGGCATCTCAGCCAATTTGTGGGTAAGCTGACATCACAAAGAGAAAAGGAACTGAAATATTAAGTCTAGTTTAGGATGTGAGTTAC
>ML682088.1:3962983-3979830 GCA_007922195.1 Podocnemis expansa
GTTTAGTTAACTGTGATCTAATTTCTTGATTCAGATTAATCTGATTTATAATCACTTTAAATTTTGCTGTTATCAACTATGTTCCCTGTAAGCTGCGCAGCCGCGTGGCCACACAGCTCCCCACCACTGCCCCGCACAGGGGAGACTGCCAGCTGCGCATGGCCAGCAGCCAGAGTCCCTACCCGGGTGGAAGACTGTCTTCCGGCCGGCAGAGAGCTCCTCCTGAGCTGGGAGTTATTAAAACTCCCACCCAGAGAAGCTCAGTGCTTCTGTGTCAGTGTTTCTCTGGCCAGAGGAGCCATGGCTTGGTGGCACTGATCCAGCAGCTGGGTAAGAGTGCTGGGGGGGGGGGGGGCCGGGCCCGCCGGGGGGGTTACCAGGGAAGCGGGCTGGGAGGGGAGGAGGGGCCCGGCCTGCCCCGGGGGCCTCCCCCCCCCCGTGGGGCCCGCCCGCCCCCGGCCCCCCCGGGCGGGGGGGGGCGGCCCATCCAGAGAGCATTGTGAGTTGCTCAGTTGCCTCAAGGCCTTAGAGGGAACATTGTTTGTGTTATTTAAAGCAGTGCATGTGGATTGAGTGTATAGAGCCCTCACTTAGAGTGACAGGGCTGGTGCATATCAATTTCTTTGATAAATGGACAGACAAATGTAAATGAGCTTGCAGAGTGCAGTGTTATGCAGGGTAGCATCTGAGACTGAGGATGTTTGCTGGGGGTCAGTCCCACAAGTGACTGGCCAGAAGTGATTAAGGAGGAACATGCTAGCACTCTTCAAATACTTGAAAAGGCTTCCATAAAAAAGATGGAGAAAAGTTCTTCTCTCTTGCCACAGTGGGCAAGACTACGGGTTCAACTACCAGCATAGCAGATTTGGATTAAATCTTATACAACTTCCTAACCATAAAGTGGGCAAGTCATAATCTGAGTCTACTTCCTCCGACTCCAAGGCAAGGTAGATAAACTGGATAGATTCTGGTCCTGTCCTCCCTGGCATAATTCAGTGGAGTAGACATCAGAGTCAGCTCTCACTCTCCTCATTGTACTGGAGCACGCTTCTGGGCTGATGTATAGGAGTGGGTCAGATTACTGAATAACCTGGGGAGTGTCTCTCCTTGTACTGGAACTCTGTTTTCTGTGTAATCTATATATTAGTTTATCAGGGCTCTGCACGTATTGGAGAATACAGGTTGGGGTTGGAGAGTATTGCCTCAGTGTGCAGTGACAGGTTAGTGCTGTCAGGTCAATATGGCATGCAAGAAAAGGATCTGAAGTAGAAATCAGAGATACTCACCTTGCACTCAAAATCAATCTTCTGTCGTAGGTAAATCAACTCCTCAGTGCTCTTCATGCGCTGGACATTTTCATTGCAGTCCTTTATGAGCTGTAGAAGGGAAGAGACTGTCAGTTAGGAGGCTGCCCATTGGGAACAGGTGCAGATCAGGGCCTCTTTGGAGTGGTTACAGTAGTAGCTATAATGTGACACAACCCACAGGCTTCTTTTTCCCAGAACCCTTTTTTCCTAAATGAGGATGCTGTGCTTTTTCATCCAAACAGTTAGTTTTACTTGCTTTAAGAAGCCTGCTCTGTGGAAGTCTAGTCCCTGATACTGACCTCTTCTCTGAAATAGGAGTGCTAGTCATCATGTCTCAATTACTGCAACCTCCTTGGGGGTCTGGTTTTTAACAAATCCAGTCTTGTCCTGCTCCAATTCATTAAGAATGCTGTTGCAAAGGTCACTCCCCTCACCTG
Organism: Podocnemis expansa; assembly: GCA_007922195.1. Classification (NCBI taxonomy): domain Eukaryota; kingdom Metazoa; phylum Chordata; order Testudines; family Podocnemididae; genus Podocnemis; species Podocnemis expansa. The sequence goes on from ML682088.1 coordinate 3,964,728, forward strand.
TTGCTTTGACCATGACATATGTCTCTGTCTTGCTGTGCTGGCTCTCCCTTTTGTGTCACACCCTCCACTCTACCTAGCATCATGATGCTACTCATCACTCTGTATCAGATGGTCAACTCCTGCATCCTCTTGGCTGACATCAGTCTCCATTGCTTCCTTGTTAATTTTTTGAACAAACACATTCATACTTGTGAGGGGGTGGGGGAGAAGGATCCTATAAACATTTGCAAAACTCACTCATTATCCACGTTCAGATCACTTCTTTGCTGGGATGCATACAAAAAAACTCACCAATAGTTAGGTTGCTGGTATATTAGATGACAGCCTATCATGCTGACTACTATTATTTCCATGTATTCCCATCTGTCGTCTCTTGCCTTATGCTTGGTTCCAGCCCCATATCCCTTACGATCTGTCTGTCTGTCCTGGGTTTGTACTGTGCCTGCACAATGGGGTCCTGGGTGCTATCATAATACCAGGGTCTCTGTGGAATAGTAGCTGCATCAAAATTGTGTTGCCTCTTGGGATTCAGGGACCGAGACACTGTTCATTTGGGAGCAATATTTATTACAGGCAATATCTCAAGCACAAAGGAAGCACATGAGCAGTAACATCATATAAAAAAACCAACCAGAGTCCTATGGCACCTTATAGACTAACCGATTTCTTTGGGCATAAACTTTCATGGGCTCCAACCCCCTTCATCAGATGCAAGTGGGTTGGAGCCCACGGAAGCTTATGTCCAAAGAAATCTGTTAGTCTATCAGGTGCCACAGGACTGCTTTTGCTGTACACAGACCAACAGAGCTACCCCTCTGGAAACATCATATAAGCATTTCTACCTATCCCTCCCGGAAGTCCCATGCTGTCAGCGTCCCCGATTCACTTTCTAAAGAAGCGTTGGCCATTGGCTATGGTGCTGCTAGAGGAGAATGGGTGTGTTTTACTTACCTTCTCAAGTGCATCATAAGCTTGTGTGGCCTGCACTTCTTCATCAGACTCAGGACGGGTTCTTTTCAATATATTCTGCAGAACAACCACAAAAAGTGTCTCAGAATAGAGGCTGAGAGAATGGACTTCAAGGACAAAAAAGATGGGCATATTGATACATGTGGACAGGGGCAGATACAGGGAGACAACAGGATGAGCAAGGGCAAGGGGAAAAATGGGCACTGCTGCAGGACAAAGAGGGTGAGGAAACCCAGAGAACTAGCAAGCACAGGAATCTGCATGCAGCTCCTATCTTTCATAAGCCACGTGTCCAGACCTTTAATCATTCATGTTGCTCTTCTATGGGCTTTCTCCAATTTCTGCACATCTTACCTGAAAAAAGGTGCCCAGAACTGGACACAATACTCTAACTGAAGCCTAATCAGTGTGGAGTAGACTGAAAGAATTACTTACTTACAATGCTCGTGTTAATACATCCCAGAATGATGTTTGCTTTTTTTGCAACAGTGTTACACTGTTGCCTCACATTTGTGAACTAATTCTGTTGTTAAAGCAGCAGCATGATAAAATTCTTCCTTAGCAAACATGCCCTGTGCTGGAACCAAAGAGCAAGAACATAACATGCAGCCTAATCTAAGACAGAACACTGAAGTGCTGTCCTCAGTTTGAGGGCGCTGTACTATTGCAGTTCCTGCTTACTCAAGGAGAAGTAAAAACTCTAGAAAAAGCACTGGTTTGGTTTTGTTGTTGTGGTGGTGGTGGTTGGTGGTGGGTTTGGGGTTGTTGTTATTGTTTTGGTCTATCTATCTTCTGTAACCAGACAAATATCAATCAAGTCCATATCAAGCTGTTGTGTAGACTCAAAAGTTCTTTAAGTGCTGCTTTTCCACAAACAGAACATAAGCACTACACTGAGAGGGGACAAGAGAAGTTTCAAGTACCTGAAAGGTTGTTACAAGGAGGGAGAAATATTTTTCTCCTTAACCACCAATAATAGGATATGATAATACCGGTAGTTTTCAAGTACCTGAAAGGTTGATACAAAAAAGAGGGATAAAACTTATTCTCCTTAACTGTTGATGATAGGACAAAAAACAATGGGCTTAAATTACAGCAAGAGAGGTTTAGGTTGGACTTTAGGAAAAGATTCCTAACCGTCAGGGTGAGTAAGCACTGGAATAAGTTGCCTAGGAAGGTTGTGGAATCTCCATCACTAGAAGTTTTTAAGAGAAGGTTAGTCAAGCACCTGTCAGGGATAGTTTAAGATGGTACTTGGTCCTGCCATGAGTGCAGGGGACTGGACCTGATGACCTCTCATGGTTCCTTCCAGTTTCTCTGAGTCTATGATTCAAATACTATGAGCAAGAACTTCTTTAGGGTAAATGAAAACCAGTGGTGGAACAAAACAGCCTGGGTACAACACTCTTCTTATTTGTTCAATTCTCCTTTTCATCTGTCAACAGTAAGGCATGTTGAACACTCGATACTAGGACTGTACATGTTATGTTGGCTCCTGTTTGCTTCTGAATGCAGTTTGAGGTCTTTTTTAGAGCTTTGGCTGTGCAATAAAACCTCTTGTACTAGAGAAGAGGAATGTCTAAGCCTTTATAACATAGCCAAAACTGATATTAGTGCAACTATACAAGATAATTACAACCACACTATGCAGGCTGGAGCAGAGACAGGCTTTCTCCTATTCCCTCAGTTTCTTCTTCTTTCCGTGTCTGGCTCCGGACAGGATTCTTGTGCAGTGACCTGTGTTTGAGTGTATAGTGAGGGAGGGGCAGGGGACTGATGGCTTGTGGCCAAAGTGCTATTACCTGTAGGAGGAGTTTGAGTCGGGTGATGCGTTGAAAGGGGAGGATGAGGAAAGACTTGAGAGAGAGACGCTGGCACACGGGGTCGCTTTCCAGTCTCTCCAGGACTTGCTGAAACCTTGCATTTCCATTCCTGCCAGAGAGAGAGAAATCTAGGAGTCATACAGAATAACAAAGCTATACAGAAAAGCCAGAATCACAGTCTGATTCAAGCAAGCAGCAGAGCCCCTTTACCTTGGAACCGGCTCTTTCTCTGGAAGGAGAGACTGTCTGTGTCTCTTAATGGACCTGAAACCCTTCTGCTGGGGAAAAGATACTGTGCAGGCTGGTCCTTGGGAACTGAGTCTCAGCAGAGTGGCAGCGAGAAAGTAAAAATGGAGTGGCACCACAGGGATCTAGTTCCTTCCTGAGATGAATGTAAGAAAGACCTACCATACTAGATCAGACCAATGGTCTAACAGGCCCAGAATCCTGTCTATGATGGTGGCCAGTACCAGAGCTGCAGGCGAAGTGGACAGGCCAAGGCAGCTGGAGTGATCTCCCTGTGTCTTCCATGGCTTCTGCCAGTCAAGGTTTAGAGTTACCCCCAGCAGGGGGTTACATCCCTGCCCACCTTGCCTAATAGCCACTAATGGACCTGTCCTCCGTGAACTTCTTTGCTTCTTTTTTGAGCCCAGTTGTATTTTTGGCCATGCGATAAGTTCCACAAATGAACTGTAGGATAACATGAAGAAGTATTTCCTCTTGTTTGTATTAAACTCATTGGCCATTTATTTCATCAGATGAGCCCTGGTTTTCATGCTCTGGGATAGGGTAAAGAACACTTTTCTATTAATTTTTCTCACACCATGCATGATTTTACAGACCTCTTTCACATCCCCCTTGTGTTTCTCCTTTCTAATGGCCCTAATCATTTTAGTTTCTCTTCATACGCAAGCTGTTTCATACCCTTAATAATCTTTGCTGTCCTACTCTGAACTTTTCCAGTTCCATTATACCCCTTCTGAGGTGGGGTGACCAGAGCTGAATGCAGTATTGAAGGTGTGGGTGAACCTTACGTAGTGGCATTAGTATTTTTTGTGTTATTTTCCTTTCCTAATAACATCAACCTCTTTGACTGTGGCTGCAAACTGAGCTGAAGTTTTCAGAGAACCATTCATAGTGACACTAAGATCTTCTTGAGCATGGGGGGGGGGGTGCTGCCACTGGGCCTGAGGGGCTGGAGCCCCCCTCTCCATCTCCACCCCTGGCCTGGAAGCGCCTGGGGCCAGATCTGGGCCAGGGGCCCCAGCTGCTGGCCAGCAGTGGCAGGGGCCACATCTGCATTGCCATGGGAGGAGCCCACTTCAGCTCCCGGATCAGGCCCTGGGGACAAACTGGGCCTCTGGGCAAGACTGCGTAGCAGGAGGCGAGGCCCAGCCCAGTCCCTGAATCTTTTTTCAGGGCAGCAATGGCCTTGATAGAACCCCTCATTACATATGTGGAGATGGGATAAGTTTTCTCCATTGTGAATTACTTAGCACTTATCAGTGTTGAATGTCACCTGCACTTTTATTGCCCAGTACCCACCTTTGTGAGTTCCCTTTGTAACTCTCTGCAGTCATCTTTGACCTTAACTACCTTTTAAATTTGGTATGGTCTGCAAACTTTGCCGCTATCCTGTTCACTCCCTTTTCCAGAGGGCAAAAAACCCCTTTCCCCTGGTGAGAGAGGGCCCTTTGGAATAGGGAGACTCCTTCCTGCAGACAGAATAGCCACACTCCAATTTTCCCTTCAATGTGTTGGAGCCCTTCCCTAGAGATAGAGGCAATATCTGTGTGCCCTTGCTCCCACCTTTCCCCAGGCCACGGGTAGCATCCTGGAGGCCCTCTCCATTTGGAATTGAGCCTTTCCTGGGAGGTGGAAGGAAGGGATTAATACACAGCTGGACTCCCTGAAGACTGGGCATTTCTCAGTGAGGGGTAGCACGTGGCGTGGCCCAGGTAGGACAGGGCCCTTCCCCAAGAAAAGGGAGGCAATATGTGTGCCACTTCCATTGGGCTTGGGTTCTTGTGTGGAGATAACAGCAGAGTTGTTACTGAGGCAGCCTCATTCCAGGTTGGGGGTCCCTCCCCATAAAGAGTCAGTACCCAGGGCTATGTTTACACTTAAGAACGTTAGTTCAAACTAAGTTAGTTCAAACTAATTAGTCTGAACTAATATTGGTTAATTTGAACTAAATTAGTTTGAACCGGCATGTCCCCACCAGAAACCTAAATTGAACTAGCATGTCCATTCACAGGACTTGCTAATTCAGCGTAGGAGGCGGGCACCATGGGAAGTGTGGCAATGTGGCCCCCAAGAAGAGCCATTCCCTCAGCCAATCATAAAAAAAGGCACCTTGGGAGGAAGAAGGTCCAACTGCCTTTACTTTGAACTAATGGTTAGTTTGAACTAATGCAGCTCCATTGGGTTACTTAGAACTAATAAGTTTGAATTAACCATTACTTTGAACTAAGGGCAGGTTTTACACGTTCAAACTAAGCTTTCCTTAGTTTGAACTAATGAAAGCCAGTGTGGCCATCGATTAATTTAGTTTAAATTAAGCCTTCTTAATTCAAATTAAATTCCCAGTGTAAACATAGCCCAGGTGACCTACCACTCTTTTCTCTCCTGTAAGAGGTGACATGGTACTGTGGGAATTAGCTGCTCCACTCTCACTCCACAGCCAAGCATGCATGACTGGCTGGAAGATTTCAGTGGATCTGCCGCCTCCAGTAGAATGGGGTGACATGAACTTGCAGTTACATCTGCCTTCCACAACCAGGAGCTCTGATGCTTGGTAGAATCAGAAACTGGTGGGTCTTTCCTTTCCCATGGCTGTAAAACCAAAGGTGCCTGCTGCTTCCCAGCCCTGCCCTCCTAATCTGTAACACCAAGGGAAGCCTCTGCCCACTCTGGTAGGTGGAGCACCAATGGTTCAGCTCTACCCTGCCTGATAGAGGGCACTTGAGAGCAGAGGATGGGAAGGGAACATAGCAGCATTCTTACAGTAGCCTCTGGAAAGTCTGCTCCTGGTAGGTCTGATTTGTCACATAGGGGAGATACACCCTGCGAAATTCAGGGGCGTGTCTCAGAGCCACGTCACACACATTGAAGGTGAACATGTTCTCCTCAAACTTCTCCTCCAAGTCGAAGAGGAAACTGTAGTGCCCCGTATGTCGCCATGAAAGGAGAGAGAAACACCGTTAATAAAGTGCAGTGGTTAGTGTTGTCATTATGTGCATTAGCATAGCACGTACAAATCACAGTCCTAGGCCAAGACCCCCCCGCACTAGGTGCTGTACAAACAAAATAAAAAGACAATTGGGACCCAACAAGCTATGACTCTAAGGCTACATCCACACATAGGTTTTAAAGCACAACAAAAAAATTAGGTCTACATGATGTTTTGTTGTTTTGATATGACAAGCTCCATCATATCGAAACAACAAAACTTGAATCAAAACACTAAAAAGCCTAGCAGACAATCAAAACAGCTGTTGAAGCGAAATGGTTGTTTCGAAACAATGCAGTTTGGATGTGTTGTTTCGAAACAACATTGTTTCGATTCAACGGCTTTGACCTTCCTCCCAGGGTGCATGGTACCCTGGATAGAAGACACCCCCCAGGACCCTGGCTGGGGGGGGACGCAGGGCAGCGGGGGCAGAGATTGCTGGGCGCTGGCATCCCCTGCCACTTGCAGGGCAGCAGAGGCAAGGATCCCCCTGCGCCCCACATCCCCCGCCACTTGCCAGGTGGCGAAGACAGGGATCCCAGCACACCCCACATCCCCCGCCGCTTGCAGGTAGGCGGGGGGGCAGGGATTGCCAGGCGCCCTGCATCCCCCACTGCTTGCTGGGCAGTGGGGGCAGGGATCACTGGGTGCCAGGATCCCCCAGTGCTTGCAGAGTGGCAGGGGCAGGAATCCCTCTGTGCCCTGCATCCCCTGCTGCTTGCTGGGCACCAGGGGCAGGGATCCCAGTGCGTCCCGCATCTGTTGGGATCCAGGCGATCCCTGCCCCCACTGCCCTGCAAGCAGTGGGGATGCCGAGCGCACTCGGATACCTGCCCCCGGCACCTGGCAAGCAGAGCCAGTGCTAGGGTTTCTGGAACCCACACCTAAAATCTGCGCCCATTCTCTCCCCCCCCCCCCCCCGGGAGGGCTGTCCCTAGGGGTTGCGGGTCCCCGGGCAAATTGCCCTCTGTGGGGGCCCTCCCCACCCCACACCCCTGGCATTGGGGGTTGCGGCTGTCTGGCCCAGGGAAGGGACAGACCTCTGTGCTGCCCCCCCATGCCGGGGACTGGGCGAGCAGCCAAAAGGGTGGCCTGGTGCAGCACTGCCAGTCCGCCTGCCTGCCCCCCCGCCACACGTGCTGCTCTGGGCTCTGTGCCAGAGCAGCAGGGAGGGGACAGGAGGCAGCACGGCTGGGTGGGGAAGAGCGATACCAGCTCCATGCTGCCTTCCACCCCCTCCACGATGCTCCAGCACAGAGCTGAGAGCGGCACATGTGCCAGGAGGGAGGCCACTGGCAACGCTGAACCTGGCTGCCCTTTTGGCCAGTTTGTCCGATCCCCGCTGGCATGGGATGGCTGGGCCAGGGATGTGTCCCCGCGGGGCATTTTGGCGCCCCTCAAACACTGGCGCCCCCGCGCACTGCTTACTGCGTTCCGCTGGCCTTGCCGGCAAGCAGCAGGAGATGCGGGGTGCAGGGGGATCCCTGCCCTGGGGGCTTTTCTTTCCCTGCCACTGGGTCTCCTGGACGTGGCCCTGCCAGGGGCCCATGTTGCTACACCTCCCATGTTGTCCCTCTCCTGAATCAAAATAGCAACTTCTGTGTCCAGACATGCTATTTTGATTTGTTTTGGGTTTTTTTTGCTGTGGAACTGTTAAACTGATTCAAGTTGAATCAATTTAATGATTTTTATATCAATTTAGCTTAAATCAATTTAAGTTAAATCAATTTAATCATGTACATGTGAACATAGCCTAATATGAAAGACAGCAGATGGACACAGACAGACAGGGACAGTACAGGCAAAGTGAGACAGTCATTTTTCTCTCTATCAACCATCACTTTCCTTCCCTTGCTGTGCTATGCGCAAGACCCACCCACTAATCACTCTCTACTTTTTGCTGACAGCAGAAGTTGGGTGATGATGATTTGGTTTCCAGTGTGAATGAAAGCTGGAAATACCAAAATACACCATCATTAAGAGAAAAGGGTTTTTTAGCACCTGTGAATTCATCTTTTCTGTTGTTTAAGGCTACGTCACAAGGGTCACAACCCAGCTCAATAGTGGAAATGGAAAACTGGGGCAGAGAACCAAAGAATACATAATCAGTCAAGCCTTACAGAAGAAGAAAGGCTACAAGAAACAGAACGTACACCAACTAAAATGTCTGGCATGTGGTGGTGTTGGTCTTGTTTTGTGGATGGTGCTGGATTGAGCTAGGTTGGGATTTGCCATGTAGTGCCTCTAGTTGTCTTACATTGGGTCAGGTGGATGATGGGTTCTGACTTATATTTGCTTAATGGTGGATTTGGGTTGAAGTGTCCTTCCTGGTAATCTTCTTTGGTTCAGGTCAAGTTGGGTGGGGCCTGTGGTCTGATTTGTGGCATTTTTTTTAAATACTTTGTTCTCCTGCTATTATTTGTTTGTAAAAATGCATTACAATTTCTAAATGTACCACACTGTGTGAACAACTCTATCTGAATCACCCTCTCATCCAAGGAAGAAAAAGGTAGGGTAAATGCCCTTCTGAGGAAGGGGTGTGCATCTCAAGACTGGATGGATGCAACGAACTGGGGTCAGAGAACTTTTGACTGGTCTGATCTTTATTTTCCAGCCTTGGGCTGTATCTGCACTTCTCAGACACTGGGGTCACTGATGTGAAGGACCAAAACTCACTTGGCACTGACATCACGCACATCTGTCAGGCGGGAGAAAAGCCACTTGCGCTCCTGATTGGTGAGGAGTGCTTGGAGTTCTGATGAGCACTGGAAATGATCCACCGCCACATTTAGACTGCGCAGGTATGAGGCCTCTGACATGATCAACTCAAACTTAGCCTGTAGAGGAGAAGAGGAGGGGGCACAGTGTCAGCACAGACATCTAAATGAGATGCCACTGAAGGATAAAGAAGGAACAAAGGCCAGGAATTTTCCCGGCTTCCTGTGTAGGGGTACGTAGCTGCTGATTGCTAGTGCAGAAAGAACAAAAGCTCTCTCTGACCAGGCAGTAGGCAAGATGAATTCTTTAATTATAGAGGGAGGCCGGGCTTTATGAAGGCTGGCAGAGACAGATGGGGCTGTCGGTCTATTCTTTCTTCATCTGTCCATCTGTTGGGATGGAACGACAAGCTTGTGCTGCGATCTGAAGCTATTCATCAACTTTAACTAGAAATCATAGTACCTATTTATTTTCCTTTTTTACTGAAATAAGCAACTCTCCTTTGTGTCCTCTTCTTCACCCAGAAATTCATCCTTCCTTCTTTTTATTTTGCTCATCCCCAGATTGACCTTTCTCATGAGTCCTCTGATTTCCTCCATTCTCCCTCTTATTACTCCATCACAGTCCTCAAATTTCCCCCAAATCCTCATTTTTCCCCTTTCCCTGGATCCCCTTGTCCCTGTGCCTCCCATTCAGTTCCTTTTGATTTCTTTGTCTTTGCCATCTGACTTCTCAGAATCTCCATGCCCAGTGTCCTCCAGTTCTCTCACAGCCTCTCTTGCAAATAACGTCTAGTTTTTCATCCCTGCATTCTTGTTCAGAGGCATTATAGTCTGTGCTTTGATTAAGGTAATCTTTTAGGGTGCTTCAGCTTCTTCCGCAGTTGGCCTATTTTAATAGCAGAGAACTGGACTGGATCCGCAAGGTCCCTTCCAGGCTTGTGCCCCTGATACTTCCTCCTATTGTGCCTTGCTCAGAAGGCTTCCTAATTCCTGCAGATTTGCTTTCACAAAATATATGGCTGGGTTCCACATCCCAATTCCTTGCCCTGGCACACCTTTCCCTTACTATGCTGAGTTCAATCAGTTCAAACACAGGTGCTAAGCTTCTCTTCAACAGGAACACACACTGTTAATTACTTCTCTTCCTATTCATCCATCTGCATTCCTGTATCATGCATTTGTTCTCTCTGATTTGTCTGTCTTGCTGTGTTATCCCATTTGACCAATACCCATCTACCTGCTTACAGCATCCATCCATTACCTCCTGCAGTTTCTGATCATCTCGGGACATATTCAGCAGTATTCTGCTTCCTCGGACCTTGGGGATGTCCTGCCACAGGGATGCAGTGGATGAGACCGACAGACGTTGCAGATACGAGTCCTGTGAAGGCAGCACTTTTCTCCGTAACCTCGGGGAGCTTGGGGAACTCAGTTCTATGTCCTCTGCCAAAATATCAGCTGTCTTCTGGCTCTGGATTGCTTTGTTTAAAGCCACGTCACTGTACTCCTGATAGAGTAACTTTGCTGTGGAGAGAAGCCTGCAATTCATATTTCATTCTAAAGCAATGATTCCTCTTCCTATTAACCACCCTTTATGGAGAGGACTCCACTAATGTCTCAGTACAGTCAGCTGAAGACAAATGGACAGAGCTGAGCTAATAGTGTTTATAATGCACCTGTCACCAACACAGCTCTTCACGTTTCTAACCACACTGCATGATGATGGTTACATTAACCTCTCTATATACACTGTTACTAATAAAGCTTTCCCCAGGACTTGAAATTAGGCGGGTGTAGTGGGAGGTGTGGGGTGTGTTGGGGTCTTCGCTAAATTGGTATAACACTGACAATGGGGGTATTGGGGAAATCCCTTGTTACTAATACTCCCACCTCACTTCACTGTAGCAAAAGACTGCTACTTACAGGAGTTGATCAGTCTGGAGTGTCGGCGACTGGGACTCTCCCATATGTCCACAGACTTCTTCTCCCTGTCAGGGATGAGGAGAACATTTGGAGAGCAAGGGAGAATGAGAAAATAAGGAATGCTGCACTGAATTTAACTTATTCAGACTTCTGCAATTAAGTTGGAAGAACTTTCTCCATCAAGCTGAGTCTCCATCACTTATTTCCAGTGCAAAGGGCTATGGTCAGGATGATCTAAATTCAGAAGTAAAAGGACATGAATTCCCCTTCTGCCCTTTGGGGAAGGAGATCATATTGCATGGGCAGCCTGGGATAAAGCTTAGGCAGGTCTTGTTATCTCACAGGGCGTTTTGCTCTGTTGTCTATTTCTTAGGTCTCTGAGGAACCACTGGAAAGTTCTAGGCCACTGTACTTAAGTCAGAAGGGACTAGAAGCAAATGGGAGACTCACCTGAGTATAACTGTGTCTGAGCTGGCTGGCTGGTCCTTGTGTGGTCCCTCCTCTAAAAGGAAAAGAAAGGTTATCCCATTTGCTGCTATCAGACACCAAGTTTGTGACTGAGTGAGATTTCAAGTAAAGAACTTCAAGGACATGATGCAATGCAGGTGCCCCATCATAAACCTTATCTATCTAGGGTGGTAATGCCCTCAGTTAGTTTTCCCCATCTCTGCAGGCTTCATCGCTTTAATAATAGTTGGCACCTACTTGACACTTCACAGGCAGGTGCCCAGTGGGATATGTTGAAAAGGGCTTGATTGGGGTGGGTGAGCATTTCATAGAACTCAATCCCCCTAAAGTTACCCAGGTTGGGCACCCATCACCTGAGGCAGCCAGCATCACCAGTCATTTCTGAAAATTTCAGTGATTCAGCAGTTGACACAATGTCTCTGAAGCAGGATTCCATTTGTAAAATGAGGAGAAATATTTACCTCTTTTGATCAAGGATGTTGAGGGAGACCTAATCAAATAACATGTGAAAAGAACTATGAAAGTGGCAAGACATTATTAAGGCCAGCTAGTGACAGAGATGGAAACAGAGCCCAGTGGGATGGGAAAGGGGACCACAATTACTATTAACTTCTTCCAATTTGGGGACACAAATGTGTAAGTGTAATATCTTGACCAAAAGTGGCTTCACTGTAAAAACACTTCCAGTATCCCAAAATGTCAATGTTTATGCAGTGTGGAAAAACATAGAATGAGTTGAAGTAAAAATATGCCAAAAGTGCCACTAATTTCACACAGATCACTATCTATATTTATAAAGGACATAAAGATCTCATCCTCTCACATACACACTAAGTACAATATTGACTAAGGCTATGTCCACATGATGCTTTTAAATTGAAACAATGACCGTTGTTTCGATTTAAAAATTGTCATGTCCGAACGTTTCATTATTTTGAAATGATGAGCCCCGTCATTTCGAAATAACGAACTGTATTTTGAAATAGTAAAACCTAGGCTGAAATCGAAATAGCCATTATTTCTAAATGGTTGTTTCAAAATAACGCCATTTGGACGTGTTATTTCAAAATAACCATTATTTCCATTTAACACTTTTGCCCTTCTTCTTCTCAGGGTGCCTTCCTTTTTCTATATATTGGCTGGCAACATGGACCTGCCAGGGAGCCATGTTGCCACACCTCCCATGCTGCCCCGCTCCTCATTCGAATTAGCAAGCTCTGTGTCCGGACTTGCTATTTTGATTTGAGGTTTTTGCTTATTTTGATTTAAGTTAATTCAAAACAACAATTTTATTTTGAATTAACTTATTTCAAATTAACTTATTTCAACATAAGTGTCTACGTGTGGACATAGCCTAAGTGCATTATGAGTGATTTATACCTTTGTCTAAAGAATTGGTCATTGGCTTCTATGATCTGATAGATTAGCATTCTGATGGAATATCTGAAATTCTGTGTTCCTACGAAACATTTTTCCAAGGGTAGCATGGAGTCAGAATGATACCTGAAGGTTTCTGAATCAAACTGAACTGCTCTCAAATCTATCAATAAAGAGGCGGCACCAAACAGACCAGGAGATCCAAAATCTTACTATCCATAGATCTATCCCACATTCATTTGCAAAGCGTGTGCACTTTTTGTTATTGCTTGAAAGTTGGCTATCATTATATCTGCAGCCATGGAAGAGCCATATGGTGGCAACAGAGGCCTCTACATTTCATTTGCTAATGGCTCACCATGAAAGGGTTAACACCACTAGGAACACTGTGAGTCTGAGGAAAAGGACTAGAACTCTGAATAAGGATAGAGTATGGCTACATAGCATTTTGGAGAGCCTCCCAGTTCAAACTTAGGCTAACAGTGTTCACACAAGTGCTGTAGAAACAGCTGTGTTGACATGGCGTTAAAGTTGTGATGTGGGCTCTGAAACCCATCCCTCTCTCTCTAAACTTCAGAGCCCAAGTGCCAATTCTAGCCACAACATCACAGTGCTATCTATGTGCTGGCAAGAGCCATGTTAACCTAAGACTTTTGACCAGCGATGGGAATCTCACTCCTAAATGCTGTGGAAATATATTGATGGGCTCAGTGGACAGGCAAGGCAGGAAAGAAGGGAAGCTGGATGAGCAGTCTGAGAAGATGGCAAGGAGAGATGCTGAGAAGGTAGCTGAGGGACTAGTTTAGGGAAAGAGCTGCGTGTGTTGTTAGCTAGACTGGACAGTGGTTAGGGGCTAGGAGTCCAAAACCAACAAACAGCCTCATGTCATGAAGTGGCTTTTCTCTCTGGAAACCCCAATAATATAGCTCAATTTTAGTGACAGGTGGGGTCTATTTGCCTCAAGACAGGACTGAGGAGCCTGGGCAGGGCTGTGTGGGGAGCCCAGGACTGGAACAGCGAAGGACTGCAGGGCAGGATACGTGGGCTTTGGTGGAGCTGTGTGGGGATAATTTTGGAAGCGGGTCTCTGGCTAGTTTCTGGCTATAGTTATTTTCACTCCCTCACACCTCATCATATGTTTATGCTGAGATTTGGTATCTCAGGCCCAGGAGGAGGAGAGGGAACTCACCTTGTAAGTTAACTGATACCTTCTTCAGTCCCTGCCGGTGCCAGTCTTTACTCTTCGCTCGGCGCTTGATTGGATTTTCCTGACTCCTTGAACTGAGCCCCAGTGCCTTCACCTCCATCCTGGTGACATTTTTATCTGGCCAACTCGATGACTTCTCCAAGGGTGCATGCCTGGTCTCCTGGACCAGGAAGGGGGGCAGTTTTCCCTGTCCTTCCATTCTTTGACTGCATGTCCTAGCATCCTCTGTTGTCTCCATCATCTTTATAGGGGCTGTTGCATTCCTTGTATCCACTCTGGTGGGGCCTGCCTGTGCCTGGTCCCACTGTGGCTCCTCAAAGACTGCCGCCTGTCGGTACAGTTTTCTGACGGTTGGTGGTGATGGAGGACTGAACTGGAGGAAGTGGATTGGATTGGAGAAGGCTAGTACTGAAGGTGGCTGTACTAAATTTGTACTCTGAGAGTCTGTGGATGTTCTCTGCCACCCAAGGGAGGGCCAGGAGGTATGGTAAGGTGGGGATTTTCCACACTGTGTATCAGTGTGTTGACCTGTTATGTCGAGGCTGCTGTCAGGGTGCTCTATTGGTGCCTCATTTTCCAAAGTGGGAGAATCAGGGCTCTTGGCCAACAAAGTGACCCCTGAGTCACTGGAGTCCACCACATCCTCTGTAAATGAGATGATAGGATTCCGCTGGACACCAGTCACTCCTTCTTTGGTCATCAACATTAGGGGGCATTTCTCTACTCCATCATCTACATCAGGAGCAGAGTCCAGAGTATGAACAAGGCTGTTGGCAGCAGGCACAGAGGCTGGAGCTGGGGCATTGGCCTGTAACTGGCTAGAATCTGGTGTGCAATGTAGAAGTGAGTTGGAGTTCGATACAGACAGCAGAGGCTGGTCAGTGTCAGGGGCAGGAACTGGAGGCTGGCTTGAGTCAGACACAAGAGACGGAGGCTTGAGAATATGGCTTGCTTTAGGCACGAGAGCCAGGGGTGAGCTGGGCTCAGGTGCTGGTGGATGGTTGAGCTGATTGGCATCAGGTGTGGGAGCCAGGAGTGAGCTAGGATCAGATGCTGGAGGGTGATTGAGCTGGCTGTCCTTTGGTGTGGGATTCAGAGGTGAGCTCAGCTCAAGCGTGGAAGACAGGGGTGAGCTCGGCTGAGATGCTGACGACTGGGTAAGGTGGCTGGCCTCTGACACCACATCCAGGGGTGAGCTCGGCTCAAGTGCTGGAGGCTGGTTGAATTGGCTGGCCTCTGGCATGGGATCGAGGGGTGAGCTGGGCTCAAGATCTACAGGGTGTTTGAGCTGGCTGGCCTCTGACACCACATCCGGGGGTGAGCGTAGGTCAGGTGCCAGAGGCTGGTTGAGTTGGCTGGCCTCTGGCATGGGGTCCAGGGGTGA
>ML682088.1:3979840-4122648 GCA_007922195.1 Podocnemis expansa
GCTGGGCTCAGGTTCTAGCGGGTGTTTGAGCTGGCTGGCCTGTGACACCACATCCAGGGGTGAGCGTGGATCATGTGCTGTAGGCTGGTTGAGTTGGCTGGCCTCTGGCATGGGATCCAGGGGCGAGCAGGGCTCAGGTGCTGGAGGCAGGTTGGCATCAGGTCCAGGATTCAGGGGTGTGCTGTGCTCAGGTTCTAGAGGGTGTTTGAGTTGGCTGGCCTCTGACATGGGGTCCAGGGGTGAGCTGGGCTTAGGTGTTGGAGGCTGGTAGAACTGGTTGGCATCAGACATGGGAGCCAAGGGTGAGCTGGGCTTAGATACAGGAACTTCTTTTGGGGGCAGGGCTACAGAGTTAAAGGCATGACCTGTTCCAGGCTCTTCTGCCTCTAATTTCAAATGTGACTGATCAAGTGAAGACTCTCGCTGTGCTGCATGAGCCAGGCTTGCTTCTGTTTCCTTTCCCTGGAAAACAAAGCTTCCTGTTGGGGGACTTTGGTGCAGGGGAGGGGGAGCCATGTCTGGTGGTTCAGGTGGCACCAGGTGCACTGTAGGAGTCAATTCTATTCCATCTCTGTCCTTGGGCAAGCTCTCTGTTGGGCTGGGACTTCTGAAAGCTTTGGAGATGGAAGTGTCGGTGCTAGGCTCCTCATTAAGACTCTTCTCAGATGTAACCAGCCCCCTGGGAGTCTGGACACCCACTGTGCTGGTGGACACTGAGGCTCCTTCGCCAGAATCTGCCTCCTGCAGATCAGGAGAAGTCTGGCTGGACACCTCCTCTAAAAATCTTGGTGCTTCATCCACATCAGCACATTCTGCAGGGCTTGTGGGGGATCCTTCATCAGCATCCTCGTGAGATGGATCAGCTGTTGAGTTGAGCTCTGAGGGTGAGGCTGGAGTGAAATCACGATGAATGGGAAATGCTGGGTTTTCTGCAACAGGATGTGGATTTGCAGGTCCAAGGGATCCCAAGTCTGTGGCACCAAAAGAAGGATGCAGAGTCCTGGGAGATTCTGGGCTCCCAGCACTAGGAGATAAGGTTATTTCTCTACAAACTAGAGAGATAGCTTCTCCATTATCAGATCTCTGGACTGTCCCTCTATCTCCGTCATTATGGCCACCATCCCCAATACTGGCTCCGTCATCCTGATTAGTTTCTCCACAATCTTGGCCATTGATAGAAATGCAGCCAGAAGAGTCAGAGCATTCTGTTTCTCCCCAGGGCTCAGAAAAGTCGTAAGTGGGGGATGGCATCATGGGACTCCCATCCTCTGGGTTCAGGCCTTCGGACATTATCAGAGCAGGTGGCTGAGTTCTTACGCTTTCTTCTCCAATGCAGGCCTTCAACACTATGCTGGATAGTGTGTCTTCACCAGGATGCTGAGCACTAGAGAATGATGCCTGCAGTGGAGAGGGCAGTCCTGCCCCCTCAGCCAAGGAAATGCTCTCCCCCACATCATGGAGGTCCCAGTTGTGCTTGGAGGGAGAAGGTGACCCTTGTCTGAGTGCTGGTGGTGGAGCCTCCAGCCCTCCCTCTTCCCTTGCTGGCTCTCGTTCCAGCTCATCCCAGCTCTTTTCCTTCTGATCTTCCCTCTCTGATACTGGCTCCTCCTGCACTGGTTTCACTTCCTTCTCCAGCTCCTCCATCTTTGGCTCCCCCTGCTCTGGCTGCTTCTGTTCTGTCTGCTCCTCATCTGCCGACTCTTCATCCTGTTCTAGTGGCTCCTGCTGCCATTTCTCCTGCTCTGCATTTTTTGCAGTGTTTCCTGTTTGGAAGCTACACTCTTCTGGAGATTCAGTGTTGCCTTCTGTTTGTTCATGGTCTCTTTCTTTTTCATCCTCTGGAAGGAGATTTATAGAACCAGATGGACTTTGCCTAGCAGCCACGTCTATTTTCTGATCTGTGGCAAAAGCATTGTTCCCTCTCTTGTGGGATGACAGGAGCATCTTTCCACCTGTATTTCCTCCTGTTGGCCCCGAATTTCCTTGGCTGTCGTCTGATAAGGGGTATGGTGGGCAATGTGAAGAGGAAGAAGCTGTTTTCCCTCTCTGTAAGCCTCCTGGTTTTTCATCATGATCTACAGAAAGAATGGGATCTGCTGTGCCTACTGAATCCATAGCAGGTGATGACTCCTTGTTGGTCCCATCTGCTACTTCGGGCGGAGGCAGGTGCTCTCTGGTGGTCATGTTTGTTACATCCAGCCCCTGCAAAGGGGAATCCCCAGCAGTCTCATCTGGCAAAGTCTCAGTCTTATCTTGAGCTTCTGAAACCTCTTCACACATCAGAAAGTGTATAGTGGTGAGTTCCTTCTGGATGGGACCAGTGTCTGTCACTGAGTTTCCCTTGTGACTTGCCTGTGGAACAGCAGCATGACATGCCAGGGCCTGTTCCTGATCCTCAGGAAATTCAGAATGAAGGGCTGGAGACTGTACCCGTGGGCTTTTGTCAGGACTGGTTGGTGTCTGTGGGACTGTGCTGGGAAAAGAATACTGACTGCTTTCAGGATGGGCCAATTTTCCCTGGTCAGAGTTCAAGGAGGGATCCCATCTCTCAGGTGACTCTTGTACTGCAGGATCTTTCTCCCACTCAGAGAGGCCTTGCTGTTGCCTTAAATCATTCATCCCTTGTCCCAGTCCCGCTGGAACAGGGTGAGAATATCTGCCACACATCTCTGCTGATTCTCCAGTGGAGAGAGGGCTCAGAGAACCCTGGCCAATGGAGATTGGTGCTCCTTCTGCAGAACCTGGCTGCTCAGCGCTCATCTCTAAAGATTCGCTGATGGCATGATGTCCCCTTTGGGCTGATGTAGGATCAGGACTTTCCTCATTGGGTTTGCTGGTTGCTGGGGGAATGAGGTCCCCCCCATTGGCTTCTTCAGACTCCATCAGTGAGACATCCTATAAATGAGAACACAAATATTTTTATTATAAAACGGCTAGGTTGGAAACTGTAATCTGCTTGACTCAAAGAGCTCTAAGGAGAGAAACTAATGCAGCTGGGGAAAGAAGTGAAACACAGCCATACACGATGAGTGGGAGAGAGTCAGGAAGCAGTAATGCTGGGGTGATGACAGATGACACATTAGATGAGAGTTTGCAAAATGAAAAAGCAAACTGGTGTAGTAGTGGGCTGCTGCTGGAGAGGCTTTGGGACAGTGCTGGTCTAAACAAGGGGTCCAGTTCTCCCTCAGTTACACCAGAGAAGACTGTGGACTGGGTGGGGGGGCTGTATGTGACAAAAAGGAGGAAGAATCTAGCTGGGGTGTACCTCGAGTCTCTGGTGCACAGTGGCCTGTATTTGTGCTGCCTCCTCCACTCCTTTTGACAGCAGTGGCCTGTAGGAGAGAGTCCATGGGCCTGTTTCCCACTATCCCCACTCCCCCTGCATGGGAGCGGTGGGTGCAGAGGGGAGCAGGAGTGGTAGGGGCAGATTCCCACAGGTTGCCCAGCAGCTGGGAGGGATGGTCCCTTGTTTCTTTGTGGCCAGGGTACCCTTGGTTCCTTGTTCCACCCAGCCAGAAGGATGCTTGCTCCCCTACATCAGGAATCCTCAGCAGACGAGCTGGGACCAGTGTGGCTGTCAGGAATGTCAGTGGAGAGTGTCTCCTATGAAGTGGGCCCAGTCTGTGCCCTCCCACCCCCGGTGCCTGGGGCCTGACCCTCTCTCGCACTGCCTCCCACCTTGGTACACAACTGGAATCTAGTCTACATCCTTTACCTGTCTGTGCCATGTTCTGTCTCTCTCTGAGATAGTCTCTCTTCCCAGCCTCAGTGGTTTCCCATGGTCCCCGTAGCCATGGGATGTTTTCTCTAATATTCCAGCCTCTCCGCTAACAAAAGCAATGAGAGATAAGAGAGGTTTTTAGACTGTTGTACAGGTCACGGGTTGGGTACCATGCTATCATACCTGTACTTTGCACCTGAAGGCACAGTGCAATGCCCAGCCATCCCAATCCTTTCATGTCCATCCCAAATAAATCTGTAACCCCTCTGTTCCCAGTTTGTCTGTCAGCTGTCAAACCCTCCAGCCCCTTGTTGAGCCCCTCTTAGCTCTAGAAATCATCCCATATCTCTTCAAGTTGAAAACCCAATTTAGGGAAGCACCCATCCCTATCTCCAGAGACATCAGATAACACCTTCCCATGAAACATTCACCTGGCCAGCCCTCCTAGCAGAAAGGAGCTGGGATTTCTTCCTCCCCCACCTCAAATCAGATAAACAAATCTATGACCGGTCCCTCCCTACATATTGCCAAACCCTTCTGAATCAAAGGTCAGAAAACTGAGTTCAAACTGCCATTGCAAGGAAACAACAGTCTGCAGGAAAGTTCAGGCTGGGCCCTGTCTATGTACAGAGACACAGATCAGGGGACCTGGGAATGTGCTTGGAGGGAAGGAGTCATGTTAGAACTCTGCCCCAGGGCGATGGCTGGAATTACTGATGTGCACAAGTGGGACGTGTATGTGGAAAGGGAACGCCACTTGGAGTAACATAACAGGATCAGAGGTTATTTCATGTGAGTGGGGACATCAGCAGTGTCAAAGTAAATCTCTCTCTGTTCCTGTACAGGAACGGAAGGCAGTAATGGCCTGTCTACACTGAAGGAGAACAGAGATGACTAAAAGAGAAGTGGAGAAAGGGTAGCCAAACATAGTGGTACCTGGATAGTACCTGGAACAAAGGTGTTTAAATCCACCACAGCTGTATAGCACCTAATACTTGTGGGAAGTGATCTCCCTCCCCAGCACTGACAGAGTGGTTCTCTGGTATGAATTGGTGGTGGTAGTGGGGGGGTGTTTCTTGCACATGCTCTGCCTTGGTGTTTAGTGGATCAGAAATCCTAGATGCCTGAATTAATCTTCTCTGCTTGGCATCTGGGGTGTGTGGTGGTGGGGCTTAAGTATATTAACAACAGAACTGGGTTTGGGGGCATCCTCTGGCAAAAATTCCATCCTACTCCTCACAGTAGTTGCAGACCATGCATGTTCTCCTTAGTGTCCTTTACATTTCTGTTTCCCTACCTTGAGCACCTGTTCTTTAGTGTCGCAGTGGAGCGGGTCCCGGGAGCAACTCCATCACCTTAATTTGTTCTGATAGCCAACCTGTAGATCTGGGCATTCTACTGACTGCTATTTACGTGGGCCTGGACATGCATCTCTCCACAGAGGGCAAGGAAGCCCAGGACCATGCAGACTCATAAAGTATGGCTGCTGTATAATCAGTATGTGCAGGCCGTGCGAACTTGGCACTGGTGCAATGGGGTGGCTCCCAAGGCTTGCCCTTGATTCTGGCTGCTAGGCCATGTTGCCCTGACCCCAGGGTTTGCTATTGACTTCTACTGCTAGGCCAAGCTGTCCTGATACTAGAGGCAGTTGGTGGGGTAGCATCAAGGCTACAGCAACCTGAGAGAAGCCCCGGGAACCACCTGAAGCCACCTGTTTCCCTTATGACTCTTGGACTTTCCCCACAGAGGGGGCAACAGGGTGGGCTTACCCCACGATACCTAGCTACAAGCCAACATTTAGAAGCGGCAATAGCCAATGAAAATTATCACAGAGGAGGAGAGTGGCTGGCTAAGCACTGTGGGATAGCAGTGGAAGTACTCCTGGAGGTCCAAGAGTTGATATGAAATGGGAACTCCTCTATCACAGTTCACGGCAATGACATATATTACCCTTCTGTGGACCCTGATTGGCACCTGTGCTAAGCTCCCGGGTCTGTAGCCATCATCTCTGAGGTGGAGACCTCCAGGCAGGGATTTTTCCATGCTCCACAGTTCCATGCTGTGTTATTCCAAACTAGTTCCAGGTACCAGAATACTCCACAGTCTACCCTTTGTTTTCTTTTTGAAGACTATGAACAATATAATTTCTAGCAATTATAAGTTACCACCCAGCTCTT
Organism: Podocnemis expansa; assembly: GCA_007922195.1. Taxonomy (NCBI): domain Eukaryota; kingdom Metazoa; phylum Chordata; order Testudines; family Podocnemididae; genus Podocnemis; species Podocnemis expansa. The sequence goes on from ML682088.1 coordinate 3,985,739, forward strand.
TATAAAGAAGCCCATTTATTCTTAAGGTGAAAGCGTTACAGAGAAAACAAAAAACAATAGACGTTCTTATATGTGTGCTAAAAGCTTACCTATGGTCACTCACTCAATCTTATGTGGTCTCAAGTGGTCAAGCCCCTTCCAACCTTTCCCAGGAAGGAATGGGCCCCCCTTGGATTAAAAACAAGACCCTAGTCAGTTTAAATGCAGGATAGTTATCCAAGTTCTTTCTTTGTCTGTTGGTCTCTGGTGAATCCAGTCTGAACCAGTATAAAAACTTCTCCAGTTGCTGATACCCATGTATGTTACAACACCCATCTCCCATCACACACACGCTTCTTAGTTCCTGGTGGATCTGTGGGTCACCTTCTCCCATGGAATTACATACAACTCCTGGCCATCAGTAATACATACACTTAAATCAATACTGTCTCCCAAGGATATTGCAGGAAACTGCTGTATGTGTCACTGTTCCCACACCTACAATACTCTGGCTGTGGGAAAATTCATCCTGAATGATAGTAAACTTGCTTCCAAACTGCGCTTATTCATGTAGATTCAGAAGCCAAACGATTAAAATCAAACTTGTGTTTGGATGCAAGGCAATTTGTCTCTAGGAAACCCAAGTTAACCTGCAACAACTTTCAAGTATAGATGAGCCCTTACACTAACAGGAACAGGACACTCTGGAATGACAGCCTCCCCGCATGAAGTTAATCAGAAATTACTCCAAGGATAAAGCAGCGCTAAGATTCTCACTCTCTTAACATGGGAAAAGATCTAACTTTCTCTGCCTAGCTTGATTCAATGTGTTTCTAGAGCAGGAGTAGGCAACCCTCGGCACGTGTACTGACAATGGCATGAGAGCCTATTTGGAGCGGCACGTGGCACCTTCTGCAATGCCACAGAAATTGTGGCTCCTGCCACTGAAAGCCACTCCAGGCAGCTTCCTTCAGGGGCAGCTGGGGCACAGAGAGTCCCCACCATGCCCATGTTCCAGGCATGGTGCAGAAAAAAAGACGCCTGGAACGGCTTCTCTCCGTGGTGCGCAGTCACCAAGAAGACACACTGGGTAGCTTCTTTCCTCAGCATGCTTGGGGACCCCCGAAGAGGATCTGCTCCAGGCAGCTTCTTTCCATGGCATCCCTGGGGACCCTTGTCCCCAGGCATGTTGCCAGGAGGAGCCACTGCAGGCAGCTTCTTTCCAGGAGTGGCTCCTTTCAGCAGCATGCCAGGGAAGCACCCCCCACCCTGCCCGCCAACCTCCAGCCATGGCTGCCACCAAATTTTCAGGCAGCCGCCACTGGCACTGGCTGACAATCGTGGAGGAGGGGCCGGCAAAGGTTGCTGACCCCTGTTCTAGAGTCTTTCCCCCAAAGACACACACGTTAGCACGGTATAGGGAGCACATGGTGCTATCTGTCTGTTCCAGATCCCCTGCCCCTGCCTCGGGCCCTGGCAGCTGTGCTGAAGCAGAGCAGAGCTTGCACAAGCACACACCCCTGCTGTTGAAACATACTACCTGACTGGGAAAGCTCTACATTTCAAATATCTGTGAGTGGTGAATTAACACAGATTGTTGGTAAAGACAACTGATCTATGGGCCCTTCCTTTGCAATGGGTCAGCAACTTTGGATGTAAAAATCTGCCTCCTGTTAAGAGCTTGTGAGCCTACCTTTCTCTCCGTTTGCTCTCCCGTCCCTCCCCCTTTTTAAGCCAAGCCCAGTACCAAGAGTTTATTAGCCTAGCCAAGGGTGTGGTCTTGTCTTTACTGCTGCACATTCCATTCTTTGCTTCCAGCATTTCTCAGACACCGAACACCATCACACAGAATGAGCATGGTGAGGATAGACAGACAGATAGAGGCACTTTCACAGCTCTCTGGGGCTAAAGGTTCTCCTGTGTAGATCAGCTAGTTTTAAATGCCTCATTAAGAGCTGTGCATATCTTTTGTAATGAAACACAAAGGAAAGAAAAACCGGTCTGCTTTTGGTAAGAAAGCGAACCTCTTAGTCACATGCATACCTTTTGCTACAGTTATGCTGGGCCACAGTGACTGTGCATCTGCCTTTCTACCTTTACAATCTGGCACTTCTCACCCCCACAGCCTCATTTCCTTTCCCCTATTCTGCCACACCCCCCCCCCCCCCACATGCTTGCCTGGTGCCATTCTAAAGAAGTGGCCAATAAACCCTTAACTCTTCCCTTATCAGGCTGGCCAACTGCTTTACCAATTGCTTCAAAATTATGGCTGCCGGCCTGCCTCCCAATCTTCAGAAACAACTACACTAAACTGCTGATCTCGCTGCACCACTTCCCAGTGCAGTACCCTCTGCAGCAATGGGGCCAGCGACTCATTACCACTACTGTACTTCCTTGACTAGCCCAGGAGAAGATGTGACAGATCATAGAGATATAGAGTGGGGAGGAGAGTGATGGAGTCTCACACATGTACAGGAAGTTAGAGTGGCTTCCTTTGATTGAATGCCAGTCTTGCATTTGGAAAGAAAAGCAGTTTTTCCAGAAACCTGTGTCCTTCTGATATATTTACATAAAACAACTTTCCATCGAGTCAGAAATAGACTGTACTGCCAGCTATGCTGCTACTGTGTTGCCGGCTTTTCTGCACAGAATGGACTGCAAGTTTGGCACCATGCTAAAAACACAGGTGGGGGGAAGAGGGAGGATTTAAACAACATGTGGGATTGATGTTATCTGGGTATCTAGAAGGCAAACTCTGAGAAGGGAAGTGGAGCTATTTGCTACTGTAGATTGAAAAGGACAGGACATCCATAGCCAATGAGTGCAGATGATGCCAAGGTACTCAGTTTACAGTAGCACTTCACTAATTTGCATTAATGGACAGCCAACTGCTTGTGATATACTGAACTGCTTAAATGATCTTGTCATTCTCTAATTTGCAAAAAGCAACATCTGCACTTTCTTCTTCTACCTGACCGGGTTTGGTTTAGTTTTAATTATGCTAGCACTGTAGAAATTTTGTAATATATTTTGTAAAACTCATGGTGTCTTTGTACTGTGGGGTTACACTACAGCATCTGCAACTGAGTCTTTGCTGAATAGTCGGTAGAGACCATGGCTACGCATGTGCGTTGTACTTCTTGTATGTCTGTGAGAGTGGTGCCAAAAGGCCTTTAAATCACCTTTGCATCTTTCCTATGCTGGGTTAGATCAGATGTCAATGCCGCTTACAGCCAGGAACAGCTATGTCTTAGGCCAGCCCAGTCCCTTTTCTTGGGGCTGCCTAAAGCTGTCCCAGAGCAGCTAAGAATTGAAGAGAGTTTCCCACCTCCCCTTTGTGGTCCTGACATGTTCCCTTCAGTTCCACTCTCCGCCAGCAGCAGGATGCTGCCAGGGTTTGCAGGGAGACTTACACAGGGCCACTCACCATGCTGCACTCAGTTCCTGCACCAGGCAATGCTTTCCCTGGTGACTGACATGCTTTTATGGCCCTTACACTCCAGCACAGAGGAATACAGGGGCCATATCAAGAACCAGAATCTGCAGGTTAGCAGAGTGTGGAACAGCAAGAGCCTGTTTTTATAAACACAAAAGATAGGTTATACCTAAAGCAAACCCAGAGTTTGATAGATGCATGTTCCATTAAAATGCCCCAGTAATTTAAAAACACTTCAAAGTCTGCACTGAACCTCTGACCCATTGCAGAGTGGAGGTATCGACAAGCACGTTACCTGCCATGATACTAAGGACAGCTAAGCTCCAACTGTAGATAAGGACAACTAGCAGTCAGCAGCCTCTCAGGTAATGGTTTCCTAGAACAGAACTGAACACAGATTGTTCTCCTCTGTACTCACAGCTTAATTGTCTTCAGTATTGGGTCAGTTGAGCAGCATGTTTGGTAACATACAGCTCACCCAAGTGCTCAAAACTCTGGAATCAGACCCCAAAATATGATCCCCTGACTTAACAAGTCATGGGATTTTTTTTTTTTTTAAGAATAAATACAGTGTTCTGTTTATTTGCCCTTATTAATGAGTCTTTGAGATTTGGGATTTTCAGGTTTTTCTTTACTCAGAACTCACTCAAAAACTTACTTTTTAAAAAATGTAAGTTGACAATCTCATGTAGTATCACCTCATTCAAGGAGCTAGAGCTTTCAAACAAACAGCAAATATCACAAGACTTGTGATAGAAATCAAAAGAGTTGGCGACATTGCAATCATGATTTAATTTTGTAGTGTAGGCAAGGTGCGAGCAATTTAAAACTGTAAAGTAGAGATGAGAACTGCCCAGAGAATAACAAAATTGTGAAAGAAAATGTAGTTGATAACACAACCCTTTCTTTGCTAGCCTTAAGAGAAATGCTTTCCAGGAAAAGACTCTTACATCCCTAGAAAATGACTGGAGTGTTTTGCGATCTGATGGGCTAACAGAAATACACTTAGAAATAAATTTGCTGTTGGTATGCAAGATTAAAATACAAGTGCTTCCCGTGGTTAGAAAATATGTAAACATTGGCAAGTACTCCTTGCTCAGATAAAGAAAGAGTGGAACCCTGAACAGAAAAGGAATTTCACATACCCACAGTCATAAGAATTATGTAGGGATTGAACATACAGAGACTAATGCAGAAATGTGGAAAATATTGTTGCTGTTCAAAATGTAATTCAGTATTTTATTGTGAGCCTCATGCTATTTTCTGCTGTTCTTAAAGCCCCACTTACTGGAGTTGTGACTATGAGAGAGAGACAGCTTGCACTGAAGAAGAGAATTATGATTTCAAGACCTTGTGGTGGTGGTGACAAGCTTGAAAGCATGAATGCTAAAGACTCACAACTCAGAAGGCAAAGAAAAAGAACTCCCCAAATTAAAAAACAAAACATGATCTTTAAACCATTCTCATGATCTTGGGAGAAAAGTAGCCATCTCTTCATTTTCAATACTTGGGGTTTGACAACACTGAAATACATTAACTCAGTTTACAAAAGCAGTTCAAACTGGCTGACTGCTCTACACATACTAGTAGTCAATGGGTGGTCGACAATTATGTGATAATAGTCATGCCAACAACGCTCAACAAACAAAGCTTTTGCTGACATGCTGTCAGCAAATCTGCTTATGGACTAATCCTGCCAAGATGCTCAGCAACTATTTCCTTCAACCAGTGTAGAAGAAACTCAGCTCCTCACAGAATCAGGACTTTATGGTGTCGGATTTCAATTTGACCTTGAAGCGTAAGTATACATACTAGAGTACAGTTTCTGCAAATGAATCCTTCCAGTAGGGTTGTCTTTCTGGATACAGCAGCGAACACTTTAGACTAGGAAGCATGTGCAAGCTAAAAAGCGGGCATGAACCAACAAAACCGAAGCATGGATTTTATGTTGTATATGGTCATTCAAGCACTGCTAGTAATGATCCCCTAATCAATTCAAGTTTTAAGCTTTTTGCTATCTCTTGATCCATTGGAAAATAGAAAGTTTGATGTTCGGATTGACTATGCAGCCACATTCAAAGGAGTAAGAGCTATTCAGAGCGTTCCTTCTCTCCAGCACACCTGCCAGCCATGTGCCAAGAAAAGTGCTATTTACACTCTGTGATTTTCTCAAGAAGGACTCGGAGCCAATGAAAACACAGGAATCCTCCCTAAAGGGACATAATCTACAATGTGAGTAAACCCACTAGTTTTAGAGAAGCCCTGCATGGACAGATTTGAAGCCTGAGTAGCTCCCTGAGGTATCGGCTAGGAGATTTAAAAGTCTGTATTACCCTTTGCCAGACTTTAAAAACACAGTGCCCAATTCTTGATAAGATACAGCTTATTTACTCCAATTTAGTGGTGGATAGACCCATAAACTAGGTGAAAGTGAAGCTCAGGGGCTACTGAGCAATGGGGGGCTCAAAATGGACAGCATGTGACTAAAAGAATGGCTCTGCACCTGGAGGGAAGGGCATGAGAAAATGCTCCATGCTCTGATTACTGTTGGCTAGAAGATGACTCCTTGCAGGCTTTGCAGTCAGGGCATAAATTAAAGCTCCTCTAATTTATGTCAGGGGCTTGGCCAAAAATATGGGAGTCCACCCAAGGTGCTTAAATCCACCTCTTTCTCCCACTCCCTCCCTGTGCCAAATGGAAGAGAAGCAGGGTCTATATGCCTAAACTCTCAGGTGCTCACTACTTCATTGTGCAGGCTGGAAGCCAGGGTGTGGGGGCAGTTAAAGTCTCTGAACAGTCATCATGACTCACACTGCTGTTTGCAGCACCGACGGTTTCCTTCGCCTGCCTTACGACATCATCTCATCACAAACAAATTTCAACACAAGACGCAGGAGATCTAAAGGACTCAGTGAAGTTCCAGTCATGGATGGAGATCAGTATATGCCATGCTTGCAAACTTTCCCTAGCATACAGGCACCAGCAGCACAAAATTTAGCAGCCTTGACTCATTTTCACAGTCACTGCCTGGAGCGGTTTGAGTAGCAATGATGAAACTGCAAAACCACATCCCCCTTATGTTCAGTAAACTGCTCCAGATCACCCAGGCCCTGCAGCCCCTCCTCCCCTCACCAGTTGCTGTCAACCCCCCATCAGATTCCTCCACAAAAATATACGAGACTTGGCAAACTCTGGACGGCTTTACTGAGCTCTGAGTTCTAGAGGCAGGACAATCAACGGCGCGCTGTGACTGGTACGTTCTGTGGAAATGGAGGAAGACTGTCCAAAGGAAAATGGGGAAGGGTGCAGAAGAGGAAGGAAGTCGGGTGAGTGGGAATCCCTTCCATACAGTGGAGGATGGGAATTTGGAAAAAGCAGAGAGAGGGACTATCACAGCAAAAGGGCAGGAATGGGTGGAGAAGCATCTCTCCCTTGCAGCATTAAACAGCAGGAAGGAGGAAGAGAAGAGGCAAAAAGAGTTTCCCCTTACAGCAGTGGAGAGGAGATATGATGGGCTCTCTGTCCTGACAGGAAAGCAGCCCACAGTTTGTAAAAGCCATGGGAAGAGAGGAGAGGACAAGAATCCACTCCTAACAGCCGTGAGTGAGGCGGGGAGCTGAAGAAATAATGAGAGAGGTTCTGCTTTGTCCTCTCTCAAAGCAGATAGTGAGAAGACAGAGAGAGCAGTGTATGGGCAAAGCTCTCACTTATTCCCAGCATCTGGGGTAGAGAGTCCTAACGTCACTGGGCACCTGAGCCTAAGACTGATCTGAAAGAATTAAGGATCCAGGGAGAAGGCACTGATAGGCAGTAGGGGGTGCTCTGGGCTTCTCATAAGAGCACTGTGCATCTTTTACTTCTGCTGCCAGGTAGAAGTCAGACCCAGCGCTAGCAGGTGTCTGCTACTGAAGCACCAAGAACAGGAAATTCAGACCTGAACCTGAGCACGTACGTGGCCCTGTTAGTGCTGAAGATGACCTTAAGCCACTGGATATAAGCATAAAGAAACTCACCATATACTTTAGGCTCCTTAGCATGGTCCTCCAGTTGCAGCCGTATAGTATCCATATTTTGCACCTGCTGTTATCAGTAATAATATTCCAGTTGTGTACAACTGAGAACAGGCTGCCACCTGTGAGAGGTGCTGAATTAACATAGTTAGAGACAGTTCCTGCCCCGAGGAGCTTACAGCCCCATTAGATGAGACAGACCACATATGGAAAAATTCTCCCCATTTACAGCCTGGGAACTGAGGCAAAGAAATCACCTCACTTGCCTCAGGTCACATGGGCAATCTGTGGCAGAGCCAGAATTCAAGCTGAAATCACCTGAGTCCCAGCCAAGGCTTAATCACAAGACAAGTCTATCGCTAATGTTCCCTTGCAAAAAATCTTCTACTGATCACCCTCAGCAAGGAATGGTCATGCAGCTCCCCGTGTTGCTCCAGAATCCAGCAAGTAAAGCAATCAAAGTGACAAATGAAAAGGCAACCAATATGGATGAACAAAGGGAAGTTGTGAAATAAGCAACACTATATGGATGGCAAAGCATTAAAAAGATTTCTTTGCATCATCGCAGAGTGTTAGAACCACAGAGATGACCCCTCGGTCTTGGGCAGTACCTATAGTTATTCTATTTTTATGCAAGTAAAGTATGCTAAGGAGAATTCTCCCTAGATGTGATCCTGGGGAAAACATGCAAACAGAAGACCTATTCTTGATTTGTTACACAAATTGATCAACTTGTCTCACAAGCTCCAATCCACCCAAAAAGGTGCATGCTGTGTGTCAGACAGTCTGTGGCATCATATGAAGTGCCACTATGACCATTACAGACAATTGGCATTAATCTGTTTATGAGTCCAACCGTCAAGGAACCAGATTCTCAGTTGATGTATCCTGATTCTGCTCCATCGAAGGCAAAGGATTTTACTAAATTATGACTTTGCAAAACACAATACGGGAAATCCACATCATCCACAAAGCAACAGTCTTGCTGAGAAAGCACAAGCCACGTTGGACAATGCCACAGGCAACATTACTGTGACAAATCTACTAAGCTACTCTCAGCTCTGAACATGCATTAGATAGAACGGAGGTCACTGGGAACCAGCTATCATGAAAAAGGCAAATTTGGAAAATCACATCACATCCATTCCCTGGGTGGACACTGCTCTTGCTTGTTTTGCCTTCAACAGCAGGAAGTCAGATGTTCTTCCAACTTAATGGTGTTCCTACTTTACGAGAACTAATTTTATCAGAAGCTGATAAAGATGCACTCATGGGACTGATGCTTCCAAACCATGTATCTCCATTGGCTATCACAGCCTGTGAGTCACTAGAATAAATACACACCAGCAATTAAAATACTACATATTGGAATAACAGAGGTCACTATTCTGTGAATCCATGTGCAACATTGCCAGCTGCAGAGAGGAATCTTGAAAAGTGTTAGATTTCAAAGCAGTTTTATATGACAATGGAATATACATTCCTTCCTCCCTCAACTTTGATCATTTTCCAGGGACACAGACCCTCTGACAGAAATCTGACTTGGATATAAAAGAGGACCCGTTCACAGATTCTACTTCCCTGAACCTATCCAGCTTCAATGAACCCTCCAGCAACCAGGCCATCACTCCCTTCTCCCCTGATTTAGCCTCAGTTACACACAAAACACTACATGAAAAGAGTGATATTAATGTTTCTAAGTCAAGCACTGAAAAGATAGGATATACCATGGTGCAGATTGCCTGTTCAGTCTTAGTTCATCCCCTTCTACACGTGTTATGGTACAGTCTTTAATTCATGATCACATATTATTTTATATAGTTTCCAAAATCGTATGTAATTGAAAACAGGGTCTCATAACAGGAAGTGGTGGGCAGCCTTAATAGTAGGCACCACTACCAGCCCCACCTACAATACACGTGCCAAAGACTGATTGAAAAGCAGATTTTCAAAGAACCAAGCACCAACCACATTCTACTGTGAAAATCTCCATTTTTCCTCCCCCTCTCCCTCCTCCCAGCACCCAAAATTGGGTGGCCAAGTCCTTGCAGAATACTGAATAGACTTCTGAAAATTCTTCTACATGGACTTTGCCCAGCGTCACACACAAGACGGTCATTAGTGTAGGCAAAATGTTTAGACGGTGTCTAAACATAGCATTCTGGAGTCCTAACTTTCAGTCACTTCCTGTAACCACACTGCAGCTATATATAAAATGTGATGCTTTCACCTAGAGCTACTGATCTGAGGTTCCCAATGTAAGATAACTTGAGAACTGATTTGCAGCACTGCTGGATGCTCCTCAATTCACCTGTAGTCAACAGAAGCAAGAAAACACAGATGGGCATGGCAGAGAGCCGTAAAGGTCAAGACAGTTTTGTCTGGGCGAATGGGGAAAACGAATTCCAGACTCCAAGGCCTTCCACTCACACCACCCTACCACCAGCCACTAGAGATTTTAAAATATACTTCGGTCCTGTCCACGTTGGAGATTTGCCATATATTTCAGCCATCTACATCCAGCCCTTTATGTAGTCGCCCCAGTGCTAACCGCTAATGTAAACAGGGTAAACTGTTACACACTGATTTGCACAGGTTCGGCTTCCCGATTTCAAGCTAGGTTATACTCCACTGGTGTAGATGGTGTTTGCCTTTCTACACCTTGGGATTTGCACTGATGCAGCTACAATGGGTGTGAATGGAGAAAGTCTTCAAGATGACATGACTAGAGGGAGTTGGCTGTCCTGGGGTCTAACCCTGGCTCTGCTACTGACTCCCTGTAGGACCTCAGGTAAATCACTTCGCCTTCCTACCTGAAAGCCTTCTGTAAAATGGGGACAATAATATTCAGCCACTTCTCCCACAGGGGTGTTGTGAAAATTAATTCAAAAGTGTCTGGGCAGTGCTCTGAATATATAAAGTACTATCTAAATATTGTGTTACATCATTAGTGTAGGCAAAATCTTTCAACCAATCACTTCTTCTCTTCACCAGTAATTCCTTCATCCTGAGCTTTTGTTTTGTATCCTGTTGTGTGTGTCCTGTCTAATTCAGATTGCAGGCTCTTCAAGATAAGAATTGTGGCACCTATGTTTGTAAAATGCCATATAAGTTTATGGTGCTATTCTAACAATAAAACAGACGTGCTTCTCCCAGAATTTAGTGTTTATACTTGATGATTTTAGTCCAATCTTTTGGATCTCTATAAATCCTTGACATATTTGGCTATTTTACAGTGATCAGACAGTTATTCCACATATTCAGCCTGGGTACTTCCTCAGTAATCTCATGTTTAATCAAAGATGCTCATTCCTCTGCTACTTTACTTCTCAGGGCTAATAAGATTTTATATGGTAGCTACATTTTGGTGGTGCACATCCCTGGGATATTTTATAACAGGGGTTTGCAACCTGTGGCAAATGGATACCTGGGAAATCTAGTGACTTGGTCTAATATTTCCAAAGGGATCTAAATCTCCATTTGGAATTTTTTAGGGCAAATGAAAATAGGTTGAAACCCCTGTGCTGTAGTTTTCAGGCTTACAGCATACTAGCCTTCCAAATGCCTCACTGGTTTTCTTTTCCAACCTCTTCTGTATACAAGTTATACATCTCTTTAAATAACTGCTACTGAAACCAAAATTTTCCAAAACAGGTGTTTGAAGGTAAGGTCCTAAATCCATACTCGTGCACCAAAATAAGTGGCTTTGAAGTGAAATTTCAGCATTGGCAATCCTATGTGTTCAAAAATCATGGGTCAGGCCCCTCAAAAGCATAAGATTTTTAAACAGTTATAAATTGGGAGCTCTTTTTCTTTGCCCAATAGTTTCAAACCTATCAGATTACACCAAGATCCCCTCGTCAAGCTTTTATCAGCAACCAAAAGAGCTAGAAAGTTTTAATGAATACTGAGATTCTCACAATCATTCAGCCGAAGGAGCTATGATATTAAGAATGCTACCAAACATTGTGACACTTGTGGGAAAAACCACAAGTTCTGGCACTAGTGCAAATCACATGTATTTAGGTATCTAGGAATGGATTTAGGAAGTTGACTTTAGGCACTCAGTTTTTAAACCCTTGTCTGAAGACTGCTGTATAAAACAACCATGGGACCCAGGCTCTATCAAGTCCATACCATTATACAACCCCAAAAACGTTTCTCTTTATAATTTGCAGACCTGAAAATTTATGCTTTGCCATGGTGTTGTTTCTAGCAGCATGAGAAGCTGAGGTTTTTATTTTAGCACAGAATGGTTACTAATCTTTTTTTCATGGACTGGCTGAAAGAATTCTGTACTTGGATCCTGTGTCTATGTCAAACTTACTGTTTGTTCATTCATTTCCACTGTCACAAATCAATCTATTCTAACACTCAGCTGTTTAAATTAACTTATTGAGGAACAACAGAGAACTCCGTCCCTGTCTTCTCCTCCACTGTATTCTTCTGAATATAGTTTGTTTTTGTATTGTTTTTTTAGTTGCGTAGTGTGGCATGCTTCTGAAAAATTACTGCATGTATGTCCCCACCCTTGTCCTAGATGCTTTACCCATTTTGCTTTGATTCCCGTACAAATCTTTACTCTGTTCCTTGTTGTTTTCTTTTGATGCTTATCTTGATTTTTTTGGTGTGCACAGAGCAACACCATAGAGGTGCATGATATTTTGCAGGTAGAGACAACGAGGAACTATTTTTTACTAGCTCTGAGAAAATCTGCCCAGTGACTCTGCTATCACATTATTCTGCCACATAATCACAGTCTGAGGCTGCCTTTTAGGGCTCTGACCAACTGACTGGGTACTGCACACATCATTGCAATGAAATTGGCTTGTCTGGCCTTATTCCTACATAAGTCAACTTCATGGCCCCACTGTATATCCAGATTTTTTGTCCTCATTCCTTATGGCTGTAAAGAAGTGGCTTTCAATCTTTGCAAACTACTGTACCCCTTTCAGGAGTCTGATTTGTCTTGCATAGACCAAGTTTCATCTCACTTAAAAACTATTTGCTTACAGAATCAGATGTAAAAACACAAAAGTGTCATACATAACATTTTATTACTGAAAAATTGCATACTTTCTCATTTTTACCATACAGTCATGAAGTAAATCAATGGAAATGTAAATATTCTACTTACATTTCAGTGCACAGCATATGGAACAATATAAGCAAGCTGTCTCTATGAAATATTAGTTTGTACTGACTTTGCTACTGTTTTTTTTATGTAGTCTGTTGTAAAACTAGATGTAAAAATATCTAGATGAGCTGATGTGCCATCTGAAGACCTCTGTGTATCCCCAGGGACATGCATACCCCTGGCTGAGAACTACTATTTGAGAGAACTGGAAAAAAGTAACACTGGTTGCTGTGAACAGAAGGGAGGAGAAAATGTATCAGAGGGAGATCTCTGAGAATGTCTAACCTTCCTATGGGAAATTCCCTACAGATATAGAGGGAGCAGACTGGCTGAGGTCAAGATGCCTTGAGAGAACCTGATGGCAAGGATGCAGTGCAGCCTCAATATGGTCATGTGCTATATTATGACCTCCATCATTGCTGTCTTGCTGTTTCCCAAGCCCAAACAACCCCTTCCTCAAAATACCAGTATGTGTGTTCCTAATACTTTTCACCTCATCCTCATGGCCTGTCCTAGCCTGAATCTTGACACTCCCTCCTCCTTCATCAAATGGCTTCCGAAGGAAAAAGGAAAGTTATCTGTCTGAAAACTTCCACCCTATTTGTCCTTCACCATTCTCTAACAGCTCTCAAGACTGAAATACCAAATGTAGACCCAGATATGTCTAATGTGGAATGTGCACAAGAGAGACAGGGACACATGGCAGAAATGTACAGGAGTAGAGTATTATTGATATTGATATTGATAGCTCTGGAGGATCAGGCCCAGTATTCCAAGGTACCAGGCATCATAAAAACACACAGAGAGAGACTGTCCCTTCCCCAAAGAGCTTACAACATAGAAACAACAAGTGAATAAAACAAACAACACAAGGAAATAGCTCTCTGTCAAGTGTGCTAGAATTTTAATACGCATTATATATATAATACACACATACACACAGCAGTTGGCATTTGGTTTTTAAATTATTTTGATACTTAATTTTTCCCTTTAAAAAAAATCCCTGCCTATTTGTATTTATTTTAAGATATATGGCCTGGTCTATGCTCATATATTTTACCATCATAGCTATTTTGATTAGGGATATAACTCTTTATCAAAATAGATACATTAGTATAAGCTTCAGTGTGGATGCAGGTGTGCTGATATAAAGGTGCATGTGTGGACAGCTATTCCCCTTCTTGTGCAGGAATAAGACCATGCCTAGACTAGAAGCACATTACAATATACACTATATAGTATAGACAGACCCATATACTGTCATTGTTCTTGTGTGAACACACTAGCAAAGCTGTGTTTTGTATCAGTGTAGTAGATCCACTGCTTGTGAATGAAACAAGCTACACTGACAAAAAAGCAATTTAGCCAGTACAATTGTGTCCACACATCTTCAACGGCTATGTCTACACTGGCAAATTAGTCCAGACTAAGGAGGCTTAGTCCAGACTAATTTAGGCCATGGCTACACTAGGCGTTCCTTGGTTCAAACTAAGAAATGTCTTAGCTCGACCCAAGCAAAGCTTAGTTTGAACTAGCAAGTACCAGCACTTAGTTCAGACTTGCAGCACTTAGTTCAAACTTCAATTCGAACTAGGCATGGACAAGACTCGAACTAAGCCTTAATTCGAACTGAAGAAGTTTGAACTAAGCCACTTAGTTTGAACTAACTGCATGTTCTAGTTCAAACTAAGCATTAGTTTGAACTAGAGCATGCGGTTAGTTTGAACTAACCAGCTAGAGGTTAGTTTGAACTAACCTGAGGTTAGTTCAAACTAGCCTCGAACTTCTTAGTTCAGACTAAGAAGTCCAAACTAACTTAGGCTAGTGTAGACATAGCAAAGTGTCTGATGAAGTGGGCTTTTCTCCCACAAAAGCTCATGCAATAAATACATTTTTTAGTCTTTAAGTGCCACAGAACTCTTTGCTTATTTTGCTGAATTAGACTAACACGGCTACCTCTTTGGAATGTGTCTACACTTGGGGCTTTTCCCAGCATATCTCTGTTAGTCAGCGATTACATCTCTTCACACCCCTGACCAACACAGCTACACTAGCAGAAGTCTGTTGTGTACAGCCGGCCTAGGAGTTCACGCTGTCTGAGGCATTAACCAGCAGAGCCGTAACTACGGCAGGACCAACAGGGCTTTGCCCTGGGTGTGCCGAAGCAGCTCAATATTGCTGCTCTATTAAATGGTGGGTTTCATGGCACTGGCTCCAAGCACCGCTAATGGCAAGGGACGTGTTCCAATCGGAACACGCCCTGGGCGGCAAAACAAAGTGGTACAGCTCTGTTAACTAGGCATTTCCAGACTTTGATTTTTATATATTCTTTTACATTTGACCTTAATATTTTGTGGTTTTCCAAGTATTTAAAAAATGTTAATATTAAAGGTTTTTCTCCCCTTTACTATATTGATGTGTATCTAAACATCTTAGTTTTATTTCAATAATGCATATTTGAGTAAGTTTGATTTGACCATTGAGGGAAGATGCAACAGTAGCTACTGGTGTAAGGACCAGCCTGCCACCCTGTGGTAGCAGTGAGCAATGACAACATCCAACATGCTGTACAGGCTGCCGGTTATGTAGACTCAGGTCTTGTGTGCTGAATCATCCTGTAAAGTTTATATTATCATCTCAGTGTTTTAGGAATTAGAATTATCACCCCCTGACCTGGAGCCAAATCTGAGCAGAAGCCTCAGGATCCCTGGGCAGAACACGTCCATCTGTGTCCTGGACTAGGCCCCATAACCTTTTTATTGGCCACACTGCCGATTTCTCCTCCAATGATACATTCTAATCAGGACAAAACTTTCTGTATCTGGCCTGCTGCCATTCTTCCTATGAAATGATTCAGATGCAGATTCCTCACCCATGAGGCCTTACTCCAGAGGCCTTCTTTTGCAACCCGATCGAGTTCTGGATACATCCTGGCCAACTCAGTGCAACTTGGACAGACAGACAGACACAAATGCTGATGGACAGACACACATATTTCCTAATCTGATCCAGTTTTCAGTCATGCTCAGTAAGTAGGTAGCAGACGCTTCCACCTATCCTCCACATCCACTTCAAAATACTCTCTCCAGCATCTGCATCTTCCGTTTAATGCAGTCCAGCAGAGCCATAACGCTCTGTTTCAGTGCCCCTTGCAATTAGTGGTGCTTGGAGCCGGTGACGCAAAATGTGCCCTTTGATGGAGCTGCTCCTGCGCACCTGGGGCAAAGCCCCATTCGCCCTGCCGTAGTTATGGCCCTGCAGTCCAGTTCCCATTCATCCTCCATTTACCAGGTCACCAAACCCTTCTCCTTGGCCAAATCCATCTGAGATACATTATTTATATCCAGCTCCTCTGAGTCAATCCAGCTCTTCATTCTCTCTGAGGACCAGGTTGGAGATGTCTGCTCCCTCATTCCATCCATATCCTATGCACTTTCCACTGATGAACTCTACAAACACCCCCCCCCATGTCTCTTCTACCTCCAAAACACCCACTAAGAACTTAGTTACAGAAACCTGCTTTCTGTCCTGATACAGTTGTTAAGCCTCATCCTGTTTCAGAACCCAGACCTTCCTCCCCTGACCCCAGACAGTTCTGATATACTCTTCAATATGGGGGATCAAAGACATTCCCCTTCTCTGATCCTATCCAGCTGTATTAGATCTTCCTGTGTTACAGTCTCACATCCTCTCTGATGACCTGCCATATCTCACAACCATTCTTCAGTACTGATGTCACAGATGCTGCTGCCCCAGCCCAATCCAGCTCCTGTCTCCCTTATAGTAATTCCGTGCAAGTTGTGTCTGCATAAAAATATTTAAAAAAAACACTCAACAGGTGAATTAGGTGGAGAGCAGAAGTGTTTTTATTGACAGACTATTCCAACTACATGGGCAGGAGAGTCAGAAGCTCCTAGGAGCTGCAAAGACCAGTTCAGACAGGTTACCACAAACTTGCACCCACACAACTCAATCCATGAAATAAATTAAGAGCCCTACATCCACAGAGCAGAATACTATTACCTGGCAGCTCTGACATGCTGAGTGTCAGATACACCCCAATCAGGTCACAGCCCCTCCGCCCATTATCCAGCTTCAATGTACCTTCCCAAGGCTGGATTATCCCCAGCCTCAATCCAGGGACCTGCTTCTCCAGTCTCAAAGCAGGTACTAGAAGCCCAATTCTGAATTTCTTCTAAGACCCCCACTCCCACTCCCCAGCACAGAACTGAGGCTCAATGTGACTTTGAGACACATTTGTGCCCCAGATGCATATTCTGGGCCCAGCCCCCACTGTAAATTGGACCATCACTTGAGACTGCTCTAATTTACAGCAGCATAAACGATCATGAATTTTCAGGAGTGATAAAGGACAATGTATTGGATAATGGAGAACAGACAGGAGTGTGCAATGCAATATGACAGAAAAATGGCCTGTGTAATTCTGACAGCAGATGGCTCTTTAATCTAGCAGAAAAAGGCATAACAAGACCAATGGCTGGAAGCTGAAGCTAAACAAATCCAGACAGGAAGTAAGGCATTAGTTTATAACAGTGAGGGTAATCAACCATTGGAATAATTTACCCATGGATGTTGTGGATTTTCCATCACTTGAAATCTTTAAATTAAGTCTGGATGTCTTTAATAGAAAGTTCAAACAGGAGTTCTGACTTTGGTATTTAAATTATTAAGTGAGGTTCTTTATCCTGTGAATTACAAAAGGTCACACTAAGGTGATCCCATTGGTCTGTTCTTGCCTCAAAAACCTTCAAATCCATTAATTTTGGACTGCATAGGCAGAGGCTTCAGCTTTTGGTGTAGGAAGGAAATGTTGCCTCTCTATATGGGTCAAAGATGGGTACAACTGCACCCATATCAGTGACTTCATTTCTGAGTACTCCTTTAGCAGAAAGAAAACACGGAGTTCAGAAAAGAGCTAAAACACCGAAGATGACCAGGATGAGTGATCTGAGTATAGACTATTAAAATAGTTAAACATGCTTAGTTTAGCAAAAGTCCTTCAGTGGTGGGCATAATGTGGAACTGGTAAAATAATCTGAAACCAATAATTTAATTTATTCTTCTCATTTTGCTAGTTGGAAATGGTCTGTCAACAAGCCATGATTTTTTCAGATTTGTTCGCAATCAGTAATTATTCATCTGATAATTTCTTTGGATGATTTTTTTGGTCTGTGGAGTGGTCCACACAATTTTGATAGTTACCATCTGAAGTTTGAACCATTTTCTTTGGATAGATAAATCACCAGATACGTTTTGTTTCCTGATGGAATGACTAATTCTTGGAATGAGGTGTTCGCTGTGAACACTCACAAGTCCGAATGCAAAAATCACTTCCCAGAAACCTTTTACACTATTTCTTTAAAACATACTTTGCTAGGATAACCATGGAAAGTGAACACAAATGGAGAGAGTTAATTTGGAATTTTTTCAATTTAACCTTTGTAGACAACTTTTTGCCATGTGCACCCACCTCTGGATAATAGGTCAGAAGCCATTGAAGAGACTGATCAAGAAGGAGACAGAGGAATTATTAGGGCAGTGCAAGAGGGTCTAAGAATAATGGGATGAAATTAGGAAAGGTCTGAATATCAGAAATAATTTCCTGTCAGTGAAATTGATTAGCTTGTGATAGCTTCCCAAAGAAACTTCAAAAGCCCTGTTGTTTGCAACAGTTAACACATGATGGAACTGCTGTATGAGCTACTAACATGCACTGTTGGTAATAATCCTACATTAGCAGAGTAACGAACTGGAACTGAGGTAGGAGGGTTTGTTCATCTGCAGGGATTAGAAATCTTTTATTCCTGATGGGCAGCTTCTGCTTCATAGACTGTGTCATGTGTCTCCTTCCTGAGACCTTATTTAGTTCCAAAACAGAGCGAAGGGTGGATCACATATATCCTTCTCCCATGAACCAGTCTAGCTCACCTGCACCCGCCAGGAATGGGGGTTTGAGATCCCTCCCTCATCCAATCCATCTCCAACATGTCATCCAATTAACAAGTCACAGCCTTCTTCTCTCCTGACATTCTCCAGCTCCAAAACATGGCTGAAGACCACGCCACAGCTACTTTCTCTCTGACCAATTCTGGTCTGCAGTATCCTAAGGAATTGTCATACAGCTGCCTCCTTCTCAAACTATATCCACCTCCAGCTTAACCTCTGGAACAGCCACAAATGCATCCTTCTTAAAGCCCAGGGGTCTCAAACTCACATCACCCCAAGGGCCGCACGAGGACGGGAACGTTAGCCTGAGGGCTGCACCACTGAAACCTTTTCATACAACAATACCGCAAATATTCGTAACAATAATGTCATTGGAGGCCACAGGAAATAGCTTTAGGGGCTGCAAGCGGCCCATGGGCTATGTGTTTGCGACCCCTGTTATAACCCATACAGGTCTCAGTCCAGTATCCTCAGTCTGTGGGGCCCAGAGATGCCTCCTTCCGAGTTCTGATCCAGCTCCCCTGCAACCTTTGAGTCTATGACATGAACATACCATGAAGTGTAAATGGTAGGGAGCGGAGTGGACAGAGCAGTGGGAAATATGGGTGTTGAGGCTTTTAAGTCACTATTCGTCATATTAAGGTCGCTGGGATGGGTGCTAGAGGCAGGGTTTTCCAAACTGGAGAGCAAGAGGAGAAGCATGGTGTGCCTCATTCTCCTGGCTTTTGATTTCATACATGCCATAGAAGTCGTAAAACTCAGCAAATATACCATGGAAGAAAGCAATAATGTGTCCAGAGTTCAGACCATGCAGGGCCCCCCCACCACTGGCCTCAGTGGCCTCCTCTGGCTGAGAGTTAGCAGACACCATGGTTACCCATCTCGGAGGGCACTCAAGAGTGGAGGTCCTATTAAACGCTTTGCTAGGAACTGAAACCAGGACTGGACGCAGGCTTCAGCCCTTGCTTGTTGCCGGAGGGTGGAGGAAGAGCAATAGATCTACTCATTCGGCATTAAACCCAGGCTTTCTGCTTCCTGTACTTAGGGGCACTCCAACCGTTACAGGTTGAACAGACCCCCTGGTTATTTTGCCCACAGGGCTCCACCCGCTGGGATCTGAACCAGGCTCCCTTGTTACTGTCTGGAAGGGCACAGGTGGGCCTACGACTGAACCCAGAATTCCCAGGGTGCTGTCTCATGAGCTCTGTTTCCAGTGAAGACTGAATCAAGACTGTGTATTCTGTCCTCGGGGAGATATCCCGGTTAAAAATTAAACTCATCCCCCCCTCTTAGCTCCCCCATGCCTGCACTGAAGGGAGAGAAATATACCCACTAAGTGCCGGGCACCTGGTTATTATCCCGGGGAAGGGAATACTCCCTGGAGATTTCACCCTGTATCCTAAAATGGTGGGTCGATCTCCTCCCTCTTTCCTGGCTCCTTTGGTGAAATTGCCTGTCAGACACCATTACATTCTTGATTCAGTCTTCTGACACGGCTCAGCTGGAATTCCGACACAAGGCCTCATGTCTCTCCCTCCCCAGTTCTCCCTGGAATTTGGCAATAATGCAAAGTTTCCCTTCCCATAGTGCTGTTAAGAGATATTGAATCCAGTTCTCTTACCTGCTGAGTGTCACATCTTTGATTTTTGGGCCACCGCTTTGCTCTGAGCCCAGCTCCGGTAGCTGCTCCTGTTGTCGCTCCTGCAACTGGAATCAGGTTTAAGTTTTTCTGTCTTCCCTGAGGCTGAAGGTATTTCATTTGTGTCTAACTTTTCAGGTGAGCAGGGCACACCTTCTCTAGCTGGGAGAGACAGGAAGCAAGGAGAGCTACAGGCTGATTGGTCTTCTCTGCAGTGCAGAGTCTATTAAGGAAATACAGAACACGAACAATTACAGACCACTTTAAGAGAGGAGATCACAGACAGAAAGCTGAGCACAAAGAAAAGTGAAAGAATAATACAGGGAAACAAGAGGGAGAGACAAGAAGGAAGGTTACAACCTCAGAGTATTTCCCCATTAAGATTTCACCACAGTTTTAAAAACTGAAAAAAATCAGAGTCTGGAATTTTTCTGGTGGCAAAACAAGTACTCAGCCAGTATTGACAAGAAATACAAATCGTATTTCACCTTATAAACATAAGCAGTGAGCCTCAACCATTCAACAATCATGAGTCAGGCCCTAAGAAATAAAGACTTTAAGAGCATAAGGGTTTTATATAAAGTAAGAAACATGGGGTTCTTTTTATTTGTGCCTTCTGACTGCCAAGACTCAAGGGCTCACTCAAGTCATATTTCCAAGCATTTCTTTACAAACAGAAGGGCTAGAGACTTCAAAAAACAAAAACAAAAACCCAAAGCAGAAAGTTTCACACCTATTTTGAAGTGCAACAGCCGGATCTCAAGAGAAAATGCCAAATCTTGTATGAGTTGGCAACACTGCCTGAGATGACAGAAATAAAGAGAACAAGCAGCAGGACTCCACTTCTGCAGCAGGAGATTGGAGGGACCTATAGACTATCACTGAGATTTTCAGTGGGGTCTAAAGGAGTTAGACACACCCACACACCCACACCATGAGTCAGTTAAATATCCTGAAGAATCAGCTCATGAACTACATCTCTGTACGGAGGGGTGTGATGAGTGTGGTCAGGGATCAGACAGATGTGGAGGAAATGCTGAGGCTATCCCTGTCTGCAAGGCAGATTGCTACTAGCTCTCAGTGCACTATTAAATTCTGCAAATTGAAATGTTTTGATTTTTTGGTTCAAAATGCCTTTTTGTTTCAGATTTTATTTTTTTTTTTCCTTTACAGTTAAAGTATGCTGAAAAAATCCCAATGAAAGATTTTATTTCATACAAACTGATTTTTTTCAGCTTTCTGATTTACTAAAAATTTCTGGACCCAACTCAGTGCCCCCCCCCCCCAAATTGCCAGCAAAGCAAGAAGTCCATTATCCACCCAGCATTAGCTGTAGCTATAGAGAGATTCTCTAGGAAGTTTGTTTACTTGAGACTGAAAAGGAGTGGGGTGTGAGATTATAATAAAAAAGGGGGGGACGGTGTAGAACAAGAGAGGAGACCCTGAGATGGTACAAGGTGAGGACGCAGGAGGGAAAAATGAAATACTATAGATCCCAACTTCCCTTTTTCCCATCCCCTTGGATAATCACCATCTCATAGTTGATTTCTTGTGATTATAAAAAGAGGGAGGATTGGTGCACATCATTACATCCATCCTGCTTGTGCTTCTTTCATTGAGATCATCCTGATGCCACGCAAGTGAAAGATGGCCGCCTTTGGTACAAGCTGAACTGATGACAACAAGGATATGATTTCAAAAGGAGTTTGCCTGAGTGAGGAGGGTCTCAGGTGGTGGCCTTTTGCCATTATATTTCCATCTGGTAGACAGACAGCCACAAGCAGGAAATAAAGCATAATAAAGGAACAAGTTAACATTTTGACTTGTTCTAGTGGAATCAGCTTATGGTTTTACAATAAAGTCCAGAGGCCTATTTCCCATGTCACAGGTGTTCCATTCACAGTTACATTTTCAGATCTAACAAGTCTTGTGGCACTTTTAAAGTCTAATCAATTTATCGCCTGAGCTTTCATGGGAGAAAATCCCACTTCATCAAGCATCAGATGAAGTGGGATCCTCTCCCATGACAGCTCAGGCAGTAAATAAATTTGTTAGTCTTTAAAAGAGCCACAAGACTCTTTGTTTTGCTGAACTTGACTGACACGGCTACCCTTCTGGAAGTTTTCAGGGCTGTCCAGCATAGTCTTGATCCAAAGCCCACAGAAGCCAATTGGAGTCTGCCTGTTGGTTTCAGTAGATTTTGGATGAGGCCCAAATTGTGTGTGTCCCAGTTCTGGACTCTTAACGTGAAGTATTGTGTGCCTGATTGCACAAGTACAGAGTGACTCTAGCTCCCATTCACTTATTACCATTAAGGGAGTTGTGTTGTCTTGTGGATATAGCATGGGATTGGAACTCTAGATTCTATTTCTGGTGTGGCCACTGACATGTGGAGTGACCTAGTGGGTAACCATTTCACTTCCCTGTGTTTCAGTTCCCCAATTGCAGAAGGAGATGATACTAGTGATCTCCTTCCTAAGTGCTTTGAGATCTACTGATATAAAATGCTACATGAACACTATTATTAAATAATATCCAAAATGTAAAATCCTGAAACAGTTATCATGGAAAATATCACTGGTATGGAAGAATTAAGTGCCACTTCTATCCATGCACTTATGTGTGTGCACACATATATATAAAACTGAGGGTTTAGCTATACCAGTGGTTCCCAAACTTTTTGGCTCAAGGGCCACAGACACAATTTTTACAACTCTGAAGGGCCACCGGTCTCCACTGTAGCCAGACAGAGGCTTTCTCACTGCTGATCTCCAAACTGAACATCTCCTATAGCCCTGTGTGCTCTACTTGGGTCTCAAGGCAGTTACTCCCTTCTACAGCTGAGGGGACGGAAGATCAGTGCTCCCCTCCTTTTGGCTGTAGCAAGGACCCCAGCACCTAGGACCTAGACAGTGTGCTTTCCTCTCTGCTGGAGCTGGAAGAGGGAAGCACTGATTTCTCATTTCCTTGGCTGCAGCAAGCAGCCTGCACCACTTTTTTAGCCACACAGGGTATGTCTATATTGAAGGCAGCAAAATCACCCCATCAGCCCAATGTTCTGGGCACAATTAGCAGTGAGTATGTACTCACTGCTTTGCTCCCAGAAGTCGGCACCGGAAGTCCTGGCCCCCCAGGAAACATAGGGGAAAGCTGACTGCAAGGCATTTGCAGTCTGCTTTCCTGAGTGTGTCCTAGCAGGTTAGGAAGTCACCAGCGGTTATGCAAGGCATTTAACATGCCTTGCATAAATGCTGGTCGACTGCTGCTGAAAAGCCCCTTCGGTGTAGACTAGGGCACAGAAACGCACTCTACCTGGGTCCTTAGGCAGTAGCTCCCCCCTGCAGCCAGCAGGAGGGGAGCTGCAAGACACTTTGAAAGCCCCTGAGGGTCACTTTTGGCCTCTGGGCCACAGGTTGGGAACCAGAGTTACAGCATATAGAAATGACACTGAACTTTACCAGACTGCACATTTTATAATAATCTTACATCAGAGAATGTAAGGAGTCACATGACAACATAATAAAAGCAAAAGAGGGCTGAGCAAAGATGAAACTAAAAACAGCCAGCAATTACAGATTATTGGGACTCAATTACTTTTTGAATAGAAGAATCTGAGCTTCTAAACACAATTTTTAATTTTACCCTAAAGAATGTTATCATGTATATATACATAAATACATTCCATCCATTAGAAGCCACTGGGCTAAAATAATCTCTAGTGAAACTGACTGAGTTTATTCTGTAATATCTGAGCTCGAGCAACTACTTTGCGACATTTGAAATATCTGGATTTTTCATCTAATTTCCAAACAACGAGCGTTTTTCGTACTATAAACATTTATTTAACATATCTTGCTACAAGAAGTAGAATTTGCTTTGTGTTTGCAAGAAACAAACAGTTCAATACAAATGCTCAGTGTGATGAATACTGTTAGGAATGATGAGAAAAGTCAAATGAATGCAAATACTAGCCAAACTGCCCTTCTGCTAAGAATGAATGTGAGCATTCATTCAATGTTTTCATGAAAAAGCAAACAAACAAGCCAAACATCCACTCTAATGAGAAAGATACATATGTGTTATCACTGAGTTAGTAAGTGGCAGACGTGATGGCAGAACATATTTAGAAAATAAAGAGTACTTTAATCTTTTATATTAGTTTTTCTGTGATCCTAAAAATGTCACCCCAAAGTATGGGGTGGGGGAGTTGTGGAAAGATTGTCACCTTATCTCTGGTGAAACTCAGTTTCAACCCTCTGATTAAATAATGGAGGCTGAAGTGAAATATCTGACTTACAATTCAATAATGTATTTAAAAAACTTTCTGTTATTAAGAGTGTGTAATGCAAAATACAGAGCTAAGGTGCCTGATTACCAACACCAGTTTTACACAGACAAAATTCCTTTATCTTTTGCAGATTCACTCTGGACTTGTACCAACATAAGAAAAGAAAAAAAAATAGATAAGGCCTGAAGTATTTCAGATGTAGAAGCATGATTATCTGTTGCTGTTTGCTTATGTGTATACCGAGGTCTACCAACAATTCCAGGCCCCAGGACAGAACTATCTATCCCACCTCTTCTGCCCATTTGCCCATTGCCCCACTGACAGTCCGCCCCTGCTCTACCCACTCCCCTTCTCTGTCCCCTCCTTTCTTTCCTCCAGATAGTGAGCAAAAACTTGGTAGAGAGGGAGTGACTGAACTGGGTGGGAAGGACGGGATGAGCAGTGGTGTGGGAGTGAGCAGGGGAGGAGAGACTTAAGTGCCAAACAACAATAAAGAAGGCAAGCGGGGACCGTGAGTGATGGGGCCAAGCAGGGTGGGGCCAGGGATAGAGTGTGGACAGGGCTACAGGCAGAAGTGGCCCAGTCTCTTTTAAATAGCCAGGCTCCTAGGCAGTTGCCCCTTTTGCCCTGCCCCACATCAGCAAGTCTCTGTATAGCAAAAAATGGACTAAAAATGGTTTGCTCAAGACAACTCAGTGTAATATTATCTCTCTTCCACTGCATAGATGCTTTCTTGGCGTTGCTCAAACAGATGCAGGATTTTATCTGGAAAATGGCCTTTATTACATTTTAGACCTTTGCTCACCCAGGCTGCACAGAGAGTACATTGATAGGTTTGGAATTAGGCCAGTCTTCTGGGGAAGCTGAGGAAGCTATTCTACTTGTTAGATTGAGTTGTTTTCTGTCTCAGGGAACTAGTGTTCTCTGATTAGCTCCTTCTTGATCCTTTGTCAACTGTTATTCGCCAAGGCTGGGGGCACCATGAATGTGTTTGTTTATGACATGAGACACTTTCCACTTCTAATTGTTCGTATGGAGGTCATCAGCACAGTAGAGAAGAGTTTAATGGCCTTTGCAAAGGATAAGATGGGGAGGTAACAGAACAGCAGGATGCAAAGCCTACAGTTAGCTCTGATTACTAGTGGGGGAGATTTTCAAAGGCACAGTTGACAACTCAGGGTTAGCGCCCACATAAGACAGACTCGGCCTTGCAATGCCTAACTGTTAGATGTTCTGCCACCTAGTGGAAGCCACAGTTGCAGGTGAGGTGCCCTGACTCCCTGTATAGTGCATGAGAAGAGTTCAGCAACTACGATTAGGTCAGAGAGAATAACTCTATAGCTCCATGCCTATGGCACTCAGATGAGAGACCTGGGTTCATATCCCTGCTCCACATCAGGAAAGGGAGGATTTGAATCTGTACACTGAACAGATACTTTCGGAGAACTGTCCAAAGCAGTTCCCCAGTATCTTTCCTAAGTGGTAACAGCAGGGCCAGCTCTAGCAATGAGCCAGTGTGGCACCAGCTCAGGGTGCTGCAGCTTAGAGATGCCACAGTGCCGTGGGCAGGGCGGGCCACCCCAGAAGCCAGAGCCCACACTCCCACCCCTCCCCGAGCCAGCCACTCCACCCCTGCAGGCGAAGCAGGCCAGCCCATCACGTGGACTCTACTCTCTCGCCCCACCTCTGAGCTGGCCCTCCACACCCCTGGGGTAGAACAGCCGACCCAGGAGAGGGGCAGAAGAGGAGCGCAGCCTCTGGGCTATGCCGTTCCACCCCTGGGCTTGTTGTTCCCCACCCTGGGGGCAGCGTGAGCTGGCTGAGAGTGGAGGCTGGGTTCTGCACTCCCGCCCTCTTCCCGGGCGCACAAAATCAAAAGCTGGCTCAGGGTGCCACAACCCCTTGAGCCAGCCCTGGGTAACAGCTAATTTAGGCCCCCTCAATTTATACATATGGCTGGAATTATGGTTTCCAATGTCCATTAATTTGCATTTATCACTTCTGAATTTCATCTGCTATTTGTTGCCGAGTCATCCAGTTTTGTGAAGTCCTTTTGTAACTCTTGACAGTCTGCTTTGGACTTACCTATCTTCAGTAATTTTCTATGAATAGCAAACTTTGCCACCTCATTCTTTACTCCCTTTTTCATATCATTTATGGATTTGTTGCACAGCACTATTCTGTGACAGGCTGTTTTCCAGATCTGCTCCAGTGTGCCACTGTGACCCCTCAATTCCCATTCCTGAATCCCAATTCACCCCTCTTTGCAAGTGACCACTCACTTCTGAGTCAGTCCCCTCTCGCGTGCAATCAGTCCCAAGCAGTGGGTGTATGCCCTCTGGCTACTTGAGGGACAGTCCCCTAGCAAGCACCCTGGCCCCAGTTACCACACCAGGAACCACTGCCTACAGAGACTGGGACCCCCTCCTAATCACCATATACTTAAGTCCGTCCATTTAACAAAGAAATGGATTGTGCCCAGCCTTCTTCACGCACACCCTCTAAAGACCACATAGCTTTAGATAAAACAATGACAAGCTTATTGATCAGATTATAATTCTAAATGAGAATATGGCCAATCATGGCAGAATCACAATATAAATGAGTCAGGAGTGACCACAAGGAAATAAAAACCAAAACATGCATACTAACCTAATACCGCTACTTAAACTGACTCAGTAGTCCAAGTTTACGCTCAAGGTGTTTGCCTGTCAGATGTCTGCACAGCCAGCCTCTGCCTGATGCCAGGCAGGGTCTAGATCTTGCTTAGAGTTGTTTCAAGATGCAGAGTCTCAGGCCAAAAGCACCAAATCCTTCCAAGTGTCCTTCTTTGTTCCAAAATTCCCTCTTATCACTCCCTTTCTGGGCAGAGGTGATCTCTTTTCCTTGGCTTAAGCCAGGGAACTCAATCAGGATATCTTTGTTGCCTCCTCCAGGTGCTTGCTTGCTGCTGGGGGAATTCTGTTTGTCTCCCACCCGCCTGAGCCATGTTACACATCTGTACACATGCATGAGGCTGCAGGAAACATATCATCATGGTAATCATGTAGTATAGTCTATGAGCATCCATAAAGGAACATTACATGCTATAACTGGCAACAAATCCTACAATCACAGTGTACAGCCTAACAGAAAAATCATATAGATCATAACTCAGGGTCCACAGATGTACATTCCATGACATGGTCCCACTCAGGGGCATCGCTGCCCCAGGGAAGCACTCGGGGCACTGGCCCAGGCCATGCCCCCTGCCAGGAGGCAATGCCCCCCAGCCACAGGCCATGCCCCCTGGCCAGGGATGAGGCCAGGAGTGGCCACGAGAGGCTGAGCCCCTGATCCCCAGCCTGGGATGAGGCCAGGAGTGGTCTTCGCAGCCATGGGTGGCTGAGACCCAGATCCCTGGTCAGGGACGGGGCCACTGAGGCCGCAGGTGACTGAGCCCCAGATCCCGGGCTGGGGCTGGGGCTTCTGTGGCCGTGGGCAGCTGGGCCCCAAATCTCCAGCCCAATCGGCCTGGAGACTGGGAGTGGTGGGCCCCAAAAGACCCGGTGCACTGGCGCCAGGATTCGGGGCATGTGCCCCGTGTGCCCGGAGCCAGCGACGCCCCTGGTCCCACTATAAATCCCCAAGAGATACCATTATTTACCTCTCTCCATTATGAGAATGCCATTTATTACTATGTTATCTTTAAACCAGTTGCTGATCCTGCGAGGGAACTACCGTCATCCCATGACTGCTTAGATTCCTGTAAGGCCTTTGGTATGGGGCCATGTCAAGGCTTTTTGAAAATCAAAGGACGCTACATCAGTGGTTTTCAAACTATGGGTTGGGACCCAGGACCGGGTTGCAACCCCTCAGGTACTGAGTCGAGATGCCCTCGCTGCCACCGCCAAAAGACTGGAATGCATTGCTGAAAGATGTAACTGTTGGGCTGCAGGCATAAATGATTGTTTCAAATGCATCTCAAGAAAAAAAGTTTGAAAACCACTGCACTGTATCACCCAGATCACCCTTATCTATCTACTTCTTGTTGCCCTCAGAGCAGGGGTGTTGCTGGCTGGGGGAGAGACCCGGCGCACGGGCACGGGCCCAGGCCCCACCCCCGGTCCACAGGCCCCACCCCCAGCCTTCAGGCCCCACCCCCTGGCCAGGGCCAGGGCCAGGTGCTGCGCCCCGCATCCCCAGCCAGGGATGGGGCTGGAAGAGGCCGGGCCCCACATCCCCAACCAGGGACGGAGCTGCCGCGGCCGCGAGTGGCCAGGCCCCACATCCCCGGCTGGGGACAGGGCTGCCGCGGCTGCGGGCGACCAGGTCCCAGATCCCTGGCCAGGGACAGGGCCCACCGCAGCCACCAGCGGCTGGGGCCCAGTCAGGCCGGAGATCCAGGGCACTGGCACTGGGGTTCGGGGACGTGCCCCGGAGTGCCCAGCATCAGCGACGCCCCTGCCTCAGAGAATGTTAATAGATTGGTGAGGACGACTCTCCTTTACAAAAACCATCCCCCAGTATGCCTAATTAGGGTGGTCAGATTCACAAGGTGGAGCCTGGTGATGAGTGCCTGTGTGGAGGGCAGGCGATCTCAACTGGACGGATTCTGTCAAGGGATTGGGACATGCCTAGGAGAGCAGCAGAAAGGCAGGCAGCCTTAGATTGCTGTAGTGCCTGTGACCACTAGATGCTGCTGGGTCACATCACCTCACCTTGATAGATCAAAACCAGGAGAAATCACTGTAGCTAGAAGGCAGCAATAGTGGTAGCAGGAAAAAGGCTACAGCAGCAAGACTAATAGCACAAGGAGTTGGGGTTGGGGTCAGGGGGAGGGGTGGACCAGGTTTCCGCAGCATGGTCCACACTAACTGACCAGTCCCTCTACTACAGCAGCCTCTAACCCAGGGGTCTCAAACTCAAATCACCACGAGGACTACTACAGAGCCACACGAGCACTAGTGCATAAGCCCAAGGGCCGCACCACTGTAAACTTTTCATTCAACCATATTGCAAATATCAGTAACAACAGTGTGTTGCGGGCCACAGGAAATAGTTTTAGGGGCCACATGCAACCCACGGGTCGTGTGTTTGAGACCTCTGCTCTAACCCCAAAGGACCCTACCTCCTCAGCAGTCACAACACCCTGCTCCTCTTGAAACCCTGCTCATACCTACTTACCCTCTCCATCAACAGTCCCTCTACCCTAGAACCTCTTTCCTCATGGTATGCATCTGTTCTCCATAAGCAGCCCCTAAACCTCCTACTCTCCCAGAAGATCCCTGGAACTTCAGAATCACCTCCCCTGGGTGCCAAAAATACCTGCAGTGCCAATAGGCACTGACCTGCCTACGCCCCACATCAGCTTCCCATGCAGCATCTTCTTGTTCTGCCAAACGCCCACTCATTTGTCTCAGCCAAAGCTTTGCACAGCTCCCACCTGCACTGCTGCTAAGTATAAAACTGGACAAATATGATTGTTATGTGTTATTTGTTTATGGTGGTGGTGCCATGACACACCAGGTAGTTTCCAAATATTTCAGAAAGTACAGACTGTGCTCCAAATAGCTCATTAGCTACAGTGGGATCCAAAGTCTGAGGGAAACACCCAGTCCAGCATCACAGACACACAGACACGCAGGCTATGTCTACATCTAAAAGTTTAGCTCGGACTTGCTTAGTCCAAACTAAACCGAGCCCGGTTAGTTGGAACTAACCATGGCTTTTTAGTTTGAACTAAGTTTTTAGTTCAAACTTGCCATGCTTATTTTAGTTCCAACTAACTTTTTAGTTCAAACAAAAAAGCACAGCTAGTTCAAACTAAAAATTAGTTCAAACTAAAAAATGTGGTTAGTTTGAACTTATTTAGTTTGAAGTAGCATGACTACATCGTGCCAGTTCGAACTAAAGTTCGAAATAAATTGGAACTAAGCTCTAAGTTCAAACTATCTGTTCACACATACTAGTTCGAACTAAACTTTGCTTAGTTCGAAATAAAAAATATTTTAGTTCAAACTAGGCAAAAGCCTCATGTAGACAAGGACCAAACTGGCCCAGATTAAGCCTCCTTAATGCAAGCTAATTTGCTAGTGTAGACGTAGCCCCAGAGACCTCACAGTCCTAGGTTTTACCTGCACAATAGATCATACTAATTACCAATATCAGGGGAATGATTTTCACCTGAATACATATGGAAAGTTCTAAATCCCCTGGATCCATCCCTACCTGGAATGATTTTGGAGGAAGGACCACTTCTCCACCCAGAGAGGTGGTGACATGGAACCACTTGCTCTCCCAAAATATGGCAGCAGGCATGCATGCACACATCTCCAGTCCTTTCAGTAGCGGCAGGAGTGAGAGCAGAGTTGTTTCTGGTGCCAGTCTACAGACAAGCAGGAAAAGCATCACAGGGACACCAAGTACTTACCAAAAATCCATCCCAGTAACTCCCTATGTAGAAGCACTTGTCCTGCCCCACAGTTCTTCTGCCACACAGAGTCCTTGGGTGGGTTGCTGCTGGCAAGGCCCTGAGGGCAAAGAAAGTTACATACCATTAAGACAATTGGTGCAATTAACGTCTCACAGAACTGTTGTTTCAATCAGTCATCCAATTCATCATTACATCAGTTACACCAGAGTCAAGTCTTCAGGAATTTCTTTTACAACCTAATTGCCAAAACTTGTCTCTACAAAAAAAATAAAGGTGAGATACTAAGAACCTCTCTCCCCACAGACAGCCCACCTATCCCCAACACACCTTTTCAGAGATTGATATTGCCCCATTCCACATTTTTCCCCAGCATAGATCTTCAGCTTCTTTCTTTGTTATGCTCTCTCTACGCAGCCAAAGCATATGCCAGAAACTCAGAAACTTTGGTTAACCACCACTAACTAGATCACATCGTACTGCCCTTTCAGGTCAGAGATCAGCTTAAAAGAACATGCTCAGAACAATAAAAGAAAGACATCTGCACACAAAAATTTCCTTTCTTTCAAGCAAGCAAAATAAGGGTCATCTGCACAAACAGAAGACCCTATTGAACAAATATTAAAAGAACTGTGGTTACACAAATAATGTCCCTCCCTCCCCCACACCACCCGGGCAAATGCCCAAACCTGGGTGACGTCTGCTAATCTCACAAAGAATCAACTCATCATGCTTCCTTTCTCCTCTCTCTTACCAACAGTAATTCAAATTGATGGATAATATTGGAGATGAAACAATGTGATTCATTTTTAAAAGGAACTTTTCCACAAATAAATGTCAAAATGCATATCCAATGGTCTTCAGTGGTATGCAAATTTGCACCTGCTCCCATTGGAAGACAGTGAATAAACCACATCTCCTCCCAAACAATGGTGCTTGATTGGCGGCCTGGGAGACACAGACCTGAACTTCCAAAATCAAAGGCAAACTTTCCTAATGTACAAGGACTGGAAGGGAATAGTTAGCATCTGGGGTTTTCATACCTGCCATCATTCATGGATAGGTGGAAGAAAGAGATTTTAATCGGGAGGAAAGACTTCAAGCCTGGCCTAGGCTAGTGATTCAGTAGCTCAGTTACTGCTTTAGCAGTGCAGATGCTGGGATTAACAAGCACAGCTGCTATTTACACTGGGGAGCATACTTCTAGGTTTCAAAAAGGCATGAACTCCCACAAATAGTGTCTCCGCATGTCCACTAAAGACTGAGCTGCACTCTTGATTTTTGAGCAAATCCACAGTCTAGCCAGGTCTTTAGAGTGATTGCTGGTGGTACTACTAGATTAAACTGTGAGAAAGAATCTCCCATAGACTCGCAATATAATTGGGATCCAAACCAGAAAGGAAGAGCTGGAGGCCCCCATGCCATCACCATGTTCATTCATTTTTAATTCATTTCCTAGTGATTTACTCCCTCGACTTTTGGCTGGATAAAGGCAACTCGAGCCTTAGAGTGGTCCTACCCCGTTCCTTGGTCTGCATGCTATGACCACCCACTAAGAATAGAAGTGGAAGGAGACTCCCACTCTTTCCACCATCAGAAAGGCAGTAGTGGCAGTGGCAGGGTGCCAATTTCTGTCCTAAGGAGTGGTAACAGATCCATCTAACCTCTACCCTTTCAGAAGCACCAGGAATTGGCTGCAGGAGTCTTCTCAGACCCACTCCTGCAGAGAGCACAAGGGACCCCACTACTTACCACAAATCCATCCCAGTGGTTGCTTGTGCAGAAAGATTTACCTGCTCTGCTCTTCTCCTAGTAGGCTGGTGCCAGAAAATTCACAGGATATTTGGGAAAATTCACCATCCTCAGAGCTGTTATTCTAAGCAGTCCACAGATTCAGACAAGCATCATGTTTCCACAGGTTTCTTCATGGTCACAATCTCTAGAAACTTATTTCAAAAGAAAAATAAAGTATGAGAGAGCCCTGGCCTTTCTAGGCATGTATGGCTCACTGGCCCCCTGTGATTTAATTTGCTCCATACAGAACTCAGCATTATTTGGGGACCATCATACATTTCTTCATTGGTTGATACAGCCTCTACTTTAGCTTTCGTCCTAGCACAGAACTGATGATGTACTTCTTTTATTCCTATATCTACTACTTTACTTCCCCCAAAAAGCAACCTGAAGGACTCAAGATAAAACACTGAGGCTTTCATCACATGCCAGATTGGTGACCAATGGGCCAGATCACATTACTTCCATATTTCAGAAATACAGTTTAAACCAACCCTCTAAACTGCAGAAACACCAGAATCAACAATACTTATCTTTCAAACCAGCCAAATAAAGATCTCTCACGAGCCTGCAGAAGTGCACACACACGACCTTTAAAAACACTGAAAGAGCTGTAGTTACCCAAATAATGCTTCCCACATAGACTGCACCAAACAGGAATACATATGCTAACATCAGTGAGACTTATCTCTACCTTATCAACTTTATTTTTCACCCTAGTGATAATGGTAGAAATAAACTAGCTATGTCCAGAGTCATACTAGTAATTTCCTGAGAAATGCATCCTTATTTATCTTATTTGACATGCAAATTAGTACCTGCTCCTATCAGAGGATGTGGAATAAGCCGTGTCCTCTTGTAGGCAAAGCATCTAGGTGGTAGCCCTGGAGAATAATCAGAATCAGAGAAACTTTCTCAGATATGGACTAGAAGATAGCTGGCAGCTAGAGTATTCAAACCTTCAGGCAAGGAGAGGGGAGATTTTAATTTCCATGGATGTTTTTAGCCATTGCATAGGCTGGTGATTTCCTGCATTACTAACAAGGCTGTATCTAATATTAACAAGCACTAGTGTTGACAGGCGAAGCTGCTATTATACTGGGAGATCTTACCTTGAATTTTCAAAAAGGTGCGATAATGCACATACTCACTCTGAACAATGCTGTGGCTAGTGATCTCATCCCAGTCAGAGACGAGCTCCAATGAACACATTAATAGGACCTAAGCTAAAGAAGAGAAACTGGAAACCCCCACTCCATCACTCAGTGCTTTTGTTCCTATCTCAAATTTATGGTGAATTAATCTGTCTTAAGCCAGCCATGGCTGAGAAGCAGCTGCAATCTAGGACCCCACTTTGGCCCCTTCCCATTCCCTGTCTTTTATACTCTGGTTCCATTCACCTTCCACTTGAACCAATACTGGAAGGTGATCCAGTCCCCCACTGAGAGAGGTGGTGACATGGGACCACTTTCTTCCCCAAAGAATGAAGTCGTCAACTTTTTAATTGTTGAAAGCCAAACACCCTTTCCCTGCCTCTCCCCCTCTGAGGCCCTCCTCCTGCCCACTCCTCTCCATCCCTCACACCCTCTACCCTGGGACTCACCTGCTGCCTGCAAAGCCAGGATGTACGGAGGTGACACCAACTGGGCATGGCAGGGATCCATCCTTGGAGCAAAGGGGTAAGGAGGGATTGCTCCCCACAGTGAGGGGCCAGAACCAGGGAAATCAGAGCATGGGACATGTTGCTCCCCACATTAAGAGGATGGGACAGGGAAGGGTAGGTCCCTGTAGTGAGAGCCAGAGGTGGGGCAGCCAGTGCATGGTGGAGCTGAGATGGAGGTGGATGAGGATCCTACCCCCCATGGGTTGTGGCACTGGTACCCACCTCTTGGAGCCGAGTCCAGAAACCAGCCACCGCTCTCCATTTGGCATCCACACTGCAGCTGAAAAAAGAGCAGTGTCTTCTGGCTCTGGCAGCAGCAGCACATGGAGCTGCTGCTCTTTCCTCCCTCCCGGTGATGGATGCTGATGGAAAATTGCCAGATTACCTTTTTGACAAGGCTTTCTGGTTGAAACCAGACACATGGCGACCCCAAGACAGAAACGCATACACCTGTGGTCCTTTCAGCAGCAGCAGCCAGTGTTGCCAATTCCAATGATTTTGTCATGAGTCTCATGAAAGTAGGTTTCTAGGCCTCGTGGCTGTGGATAAAGCTTCCAATTGTGACCCTAGTGCATTGTAGAGGCTAAAAACTGCAGGAGGCAAATCAAAAGAATAGCAAATTTATTATTTTTACATAATCTCATGTCTTTATAGCCAGTTTCATGATTTTTGGCCAGCCGTCTTACTCATGATTGTCGGATTGTTAGCACAAACAATACTAAGAAGGAGTGGCAGCAGGGGTTGCTTTTGATTCAACATGACAGAGAGGCAGGAGCAGCATCACAGGGACACCCAGTACTTACCAAAAGTCCATCCCAGTGACTGCCTGTATGGAAGCACTTGGCCTGCTGCTTTATTTTCCTCCTGCCCCTTCAGAGTCCCTGGCTGGGCTAGTGTTGATGAGATCCTGAGGACAAAGAGCTACATGTGTCATTTGGACAACTGCGGTATGTAAGCCTTCACAGAGCTATTGTTTCAGGAAACCTTCAGAGTCTTCACTGCATCAGTTACACCAGGCTCATCCTCTCACATACAGCGTACCTCATTGTATACACTTCTTCAGAAACTGATATACTGCTCCTATACCTCAAGTTTATTTCCCAGCATAGATCATAAGATTTGTTCATTACTATAAATAACCCCTCACCACAGCCTAAAGCCTGAGCTAAAAACTCTAAGACTTTGGTTAACCACCACTAACTAGTAGATCACATCATGCTACTCTTCCAAGTCAGTGACTAACTTAAAAAGACATACTGACAGAACAAGAAAACAAAGACATCTCAGAACAACACTTCATTTTTTTCAAACTAGCAAAATAAGAGTTTGCTACAAAGGCAAAAAACACTGTTGAACAAATTTAAAATTTTTTTATTAATGATAATGTTTCTAGAAATGATCAGGTACAGAGATGAAACAAAAGAGTTTCTGGATATCCAGGTACAATGTATACATTATCAGTAAAACAAACAAGTTGTCCTATGGCACTTAACGACTAACAAATTTATTTATTGCATGAGCTTTCATGGGAGAAAATCCCACTTCATTAGACTCTTTGAAGATGGGGGAACCTACAGAATGGGAGGAAATAAATGCAGGGGAGTGTAAGACATGGGATCAGGTCACACTGTAACAGCAAATCAAAGTAGTTGTTAAGATTCAAACATTGGAGTTTGGTTGGAAGTCAGAGAGTACAAGGAAACTGTAATCTCTGGTATCCCAGATGGAGGGTATTAAGTGTGATGGTTTAAAATACAAGCAGTCAGGTAAAAGGGTACATTGTTCACACAGAAGTTACATTTAAGTGTGGTTTGTAGGAAACAGATACAGTAATGAAAGCGGATTGACCCTTATTGAGTGAGAATTATAGTATATAATCCTTCAGTATATATAATCCGTCAGAGAAAGGCTTTTGATTCCCATCTCATCACCAATGCACAATGGCACTACGTATCTTTGAAAGACTTGCCCCTTGTGACAGGCTGCTCCTCAGATCCAATCCAGTATGCTCCCTGACCCCCCAATTCCCACTCATGAACCCTGATTCACCGCTCTTTGCCAAGTGACCACTCAGTCTTGAGTCAGTCTGTCCTGGCCTCTGGCATGCAACTGGTCCCAAGCAGTGGATGTATGCCCTCTGCTACCCAAGAATGGTCCCCCAGCAAGCACCCCTGGCTCCAGTTACCACACCAGGATCCGCTGGCTACAGAGACTGGGACCCCCCTCCCGATCACCATATACTTAAGTCTGTCCATTTAACAAAGAAATGGATTGTGCCTAGCCTTCTTCACTCACACCCTCTAAAGACCACACAGCTTTAGATAAAACATCTGTGAGTTTATTGATCAGATTTTAATTCTAAGTGAGCATATGGCCAGTTCCAGCAGAAGCACAATGTAAATAAGTCAGGACTGACCACAAGAAAATAAAATGTAAAACATGCATATTACCCTAATAGGTCTACATAAACTGACCTCATAGTCCAAATTCATGCTCAAGGTGTTCGACTGTCAGATGATTGTATAGCCAATCTCTGCCTGTGACCAGGCAGGGCCCACATCTTTCTTAGGGTTGTTTCAAGATGGAGAGTACCAAGCCAAGAGCCCCAAATTCCTCCAAGTGTCTTTCTTTGTTCCAAAACTTGCTTTGACCCCACCCTCTTTAAGCAGAAGTGATCCCGTTGTCTCTTCCAAGCCACCTCAATTAGCATATCTTTGTTGATTCCTCCAGGGCTTGTTTGCTTGTCGCAAGAGAGCTTTGTCTGCCTCTCACCTCCCTGAGCCATATTAAGCATGCTACATGTCTGTACCTATGCATGATGCTGCAGGAACATGACACCATAATAATCATGTAGAATATGTTATAAACATTCAAAACGAAACATTGAATGGTGTAATTGGCAACATATCATATAATCACAGTGTACAAGTGAACAGGAAAATTATATAGATCATAACCCAGGGTGCACACATGTGCATTTCGTGACACCCCTACAGGAACAAATACAGCAAGGGTGACTGGTCAGCAAGACACAAAAGGTTCTGCAAGGGCTCTAGATGACACTCTTTCTCTTGCTAAAACAAGGGCAGTGGTAGTATGTTTTGCCTGTGGGACAACAGGACATTGAAACAGGCACTGCCCTCAAAGGGAAATGAAGGAGAACAAGATAAAAGAAGGGGATTGCAGAGCGAAGCTGCAGGGAGAGTCACCTGCATTTGTCTTAGAGGAAGGGATTTGAGGCTGGATAGAAAGACCCTGCTGGAAGTTTCGTTTTTCATTTTGGAGAGAAGGCAAAGAAGACAGACCAGGTATTATGTCTTCTCCAGTGGCTCAGGAAGGAGGTCTGTGGTCAGCCTAAGGAGCAGTAAGACTTTTTGTGTTTATTCTGAACTTTATGTTAATAAAATCAGACCCAAGGAAGGGCTGTTATTGAACTTGTGAAAACTGATTTATGAGTTACTGAGAAACCAAGAGGGGAAGCTGAGGAAGGACACTGCAGAGCCACCCCTGGCCACAAGGAAACATTAGGAAGATGGCTGAGCCACTTATAGGTCTCTTATGTAAATCCCCCCCCGTTCATCATCCCAGGAATTCCACCTTGAGTTCCCCAAATCCTGTCTGTGACATTATTTGTGATGGCAGCTCCCCTGTTCGCAAGAGTTTTTCAATTTCCCATCCCCTTTGCCATGGGGCAGTGGTTTTCAAACTATGGGTTGGGACCCAGTACTGGATCCCAGACCCTTGGGTAGTGGGTTGCGGTTCCTCCTGTTGGCACCTCCATAAGACTGGAATGCATTGCTTAGAGATATAATTGTTGGGTCACGGATATAAATGATTTTTTTTCAACTGGGTCCTGAGAAAAAAAAGTTTGAATACCACTGCCACAGGGGATACCCCTTCTCCAGTTTTGGGGATGCAGGTACTCTCTCAGCAATGATCATTGGAGGCAGGTTGACTGTCACCAGCCACCTAATGGGCAGGGAGAGACTCGCACAGCCATTAAAGGGGCTGCCACTGTTAAATGGCTTCAAGGGTGACCCACCACCAATGCAACAAACCCCAGACACCTGATTAACAGCATGATTCTAACTAAACGGATGCACTCTCGAAACTGCCTCTCAAGCCTCTGCCCCAGAGGAATGGTCTCTCTTCCCATTTCTGGGGATGACTGATACCTGCTTCCTGTGGGCATGCATGCCTAGGAATCCTGGTTTAAGTGGTCATCAAGCACCTCTACTTGTAGTGGATGCACCAGGCAGCGCTTCGCCTCTCAAGGGATAGAGTCTGTCATCCTGGCAGACTGGCCTGAATGTGCTGCAGTGGCTCTCAGATCCAAGTCTAAGACCCCTTCTCCACTGTCACCAAGCCTTGGTTTGCTAAGTTAGATTCCTACCATTTGCCATCCTGCCAGCTGTCTCACTTGCAAGCTGGCTCAAAGGATATGTGTACATTGCTGTTGGAGGCTTGATTGCACCAATGCAGGCATATTGTTCAAGCTTTAATTAAATTAGCACAACCAAAAATAGCACTGAAAATGTATTGGCACGGGCTTCACTACATGCAGTCCAAACTTGCCTGGTCCCTTGAGCACGTACGCACATTGCTTGCCTGATGAATATTTTTATAGGGAACAAGTGGAAAAAGACTGAGATGAACCAGCTGGTGCTACTGCAGTATTCCCAGTTTCACTGTGTTCTCTCAGTGAGGGAAATCCTCTGCAAAATACAAGGGGCTAAGACTTCCAAGCAGTCCTAGTTCACAGAGCCTCAGGACTGACAGTTTACTTATGATTCTTCAATCAACGGGGCAGCCTCATGTCCATTATTATTTATATTACCTTAGCAACAAAGTCCCCAACTTTAAAGGAAGAAACAGATGGGCTTCTGTCTAGACCTCCTAGAATCTGACTTTAGCTTTGGAATTAGTAAAAGGAACAGGGAGGATTATTGAAGATCTCTTCCAAGGAAGTTTATCTTTAGAAGTTTCTCCCTTCTAGGAACTCAAGAAATTTCTGGTTAAGATTAAGGTGCTGGTGTCCAGTATTTCAAACACCCCTTTCTGCTTACATACAAGAAGGGGGAGAAAAGGGAACCTGTATGGCCGCCATCCTATCTCTGGTACTCGATTTCTTCCGAAATTAAGTCTTAGTCCTTTTAACATCTCGACCTGTAGGACCTTACCTTTCACTCACCACTCTGAGGCATCTACTCAGTCCTGATGTCTGTCTTTGTTACTTCTGTTGCTGTTCTCTTCCTGCTGATGAAGGAG
This sequence comes from Podocnemis expansa, assembly GCA_007922195.1. Classification (NCBI taxonomy): domain Eukaryota; kingdom Metazoa; phylum Chordata; order Testudines; family Podocnemididae; genus Podocnemis; species Podocnemis expansa. The sequence goes on from ML682088.1 coordinate 4,025,332, forward strand.
CCAAACTGAACACAGTAAAGGTGAGAATATACCATCAATGTTATAGACATGAGGAGGAATTCAATGCCTGCAGCACATCTTCACTAATGGAACTCTTTACTTTTGCCATGAAAATCTGGAAAAATTTGAGTTAGCAGAGAATGATTGCTTTTCTTGGCTTAAGAGAATGTTTCAGAGGTCTTATTAAACATAACAGCTGAAACCAAAATATAATATTAATAATCGAATCATAGAAACTGGAAGGAACCATGAGAGGCCATCAAGTCCAGTCCCTTGCACTCCTGGCAGGACCAAGTACCTTCTTAAACTAACCCTGACAGGTGCTTGTCTAACCTGCTCTTAAACACTTCTAGTGATGGAGATTCCACAATATGCCTAGGCAGCTTATTTCAGTGGTTAATCATCCTGACAGTTAGGATTTTTTTACTAATGTCCAAGCTAAACCTTCCTTGCTGTAATTTAAGTCCATTGCTTCTTGTCCTATTATCAGCAGTTAAGGAGAACAGTTTTTCCCCCTCCTCGTGACAACCTCTTAAGTACTTGAAAACTGTTATCATGTCCCCTCTCAGTCTCCTCTTCTCTAGACAAAACAAACCCAGCTCTTTCAGTCTTCCCTCATAAGTCAAGTGTTCCAGATCTCTAATCATTCATCTTGCTCTTCTCGGGACTTTCTCCAATTTCTCCATATCTGTCCTGAAATGAGGTGCCCAGAACTGGATGCAATATTCCAAGCCAGGCCTAATCAGAGTGGAGTAGAATAGAAGAATTACTTCTCGTAACCCAGAATGGTGTTTGCTTTTTTTGCAACAGCGTTACACTGTTGACTCATATTTAGCTTGTGGTCCGCTATGACACCCAGATCCCATACCACAGTACTCCTCCCTAGGCAGTCACTGCCCATTTTGTAATGTGCAATGGATTGTTCTTTCCTAAGTGGAGTACTTTACACTTGTCTTTATTGAATTTCATTCTGTTTACCTCAGACCATTTCATTATTTTGTCCAAATCATTTTGAATTGTGGACCTATCCTCCAAAGTACTGCAACCCCTCCCAGCTTGGTATCATTGGCAAACTTTATTAGTATACTCTCTATGCCATCACTTAAATCACTGATGAAAATATTGAACAAAACTGGACCCAGAACTGATCCCTGTGGTAACCCATTCATTATACCCTTCCAACATGACTGTGAACCATTGATAACTGCTCTCTGGCCATTGTTATCCAAGAAAATTTTCACCTGTCTTATAGTAGCTCCATCCAGGCTGTACTTGTCAAGTTTGTTAATGAGAAGGTGATGCAAGACCATATCTAAAGCTTTACTGAAGTCTAGATACACCACATCTACTGCTTCCCCTCTATCCACAATGCTTGTTACACCACCTTAGAAAGTTATTGGGCTTGTTTGACATGATTTGTTCTCGATAAATCCATGTTGGTAATCACTTAACACCTTATTCTCTTCTAGATATTTGCTAATGGATTCCTTAATTATTTGCTCCATTATTTTTCTTGGTACGGAGGTTAAGCTGACTGATCTATAATTCCCTGGGTTGTCCTTATTTCCCTTTTTATAGATGGGCACTATATTTGCTCTTCTCCAGTCTTCCATGATTTTTCAAAGATAATAGCCAATGGCTCAGCTATCTCCTGAGTCAGCTTCTTGATTATTCTGAGGTGCATATCATCAGGCCATGGTGACTTGAAGATATCTAACTCGTCTAGGTAATTTTTAATTGTTCTTTCCCTATTTTCCCATTTTTACTGCCCTCCTCTATGTCAGGCATCCAGTCACTACCAACCTTCTCAGTGAAGACCGAAATGAAGAAATCATTTAGTTCTTGTCCCATTTTCACATTTTCTGTTATTGTTTTTTCCTCTTCGTTGAGTAATGGACCTATGCTGCCCTTGGTCTTTCTCTTATTTCTAATGTGTTTATAAAATGCTTCTTTGTTAGCCTTTATTCCTTCAGCTAGTTTGATCTCAGTTCGTGCCTTGGCCTTTCTGATTTTTGCCTTACATAACTGCTTATTTGTTTATAGTCATCTTTTGTGATTTGTCCAAGTTTCCACTTTTTGTAGAACTTTTTCTTCACTTTTAGATGATTGAAAATCTCTTGGTTAAGCCAGGGTGGGATTAAGCAACACAGAATACTGAAGAAGGAAATCTTATTGAAACTGGTAGATGTTGCTAATATTACAAACTAAAATATGAAAAATACCAAAGAAGTAGGCATAAGATCTTGACATCTAATGGCAATCAAAAGCCAAGAAGGGAGTTTGGTCTGGATATATGGAAGCCTCCAAAACTTTCTTCCTACATTAGGTTGTGTTACATTTTTGCTTGGGTTCTATTTGACTCCTAAAACAGTAGTTTTAATGTGACCCACAGAGAGCAGACAAATGCTGTGACGGTTTTCACCTAAACAGGAAGTGTCTATTTATCCAGCGAACCTGGGAACAGGAATCCTGTTCTGAATGATGTCTCAGTCCTGCCTATTGCTCTGTCCTCTGTGTTCTGCTTGTGAGGCTCAGCTCTGCAAAAATAATTGAATTCCTGTGAGAGGTGAAGAAACTAAACAAATATTGATGTTCAGTTATAATAATATCCATGAGATCAAAAAACCCCCCCTGAAAATACCTTCTAATAGTAATAATAATAGTCACAAATAATAGTTGAATACCCAGAAGTTGAATATCCAGAAGTTAATGATTTCTGTGGAGAGGAAATGTGGGGGAAACTAGTCCAATAAGCACATTGTCTTACATAGCTCACAAACTGGAACAATTCCTGGGACCTGTAAAAATGATTAATAAAGTGCAAATAATGATTCAGAAACAGACTGTGACTTGCCATTTTATCGTCTCTTGGTAATCAAGATTTTTTTAAAAAACTGCCTTTTTATTTCACTGTTTTCCACTCGCTGCTACCCAAGCTGACTATCAACACAGTGCCCAGTTACTTTTCTTTCAAAACAAACAACACTCCAGTGATCCCTAAATGTTTAATCTCCTAGAACCCAGACTGGTTTCTTTCTGCCTCCCTTTACCTCCATGGGACTGCTTTATTCAGCACACAGCAATTAGCACCCAGCTGCTTAATTTTCTGGTATATATCTCCCATCCCTCTCTCATCAACTCCAGGTATTCCATTCTCCCAATATACATTTTCTCCACCTGAGGGAATAATTTTGTCAACAAACTTCTCTCCAAAGGATCAGTCACGGGGCGTTGCTGGCGCCGGGCACACGGGGCCCATGCCCCAAAGCCCGGCGCCAGTGTCCCAGGTCTGGCGGGGCCCCGCCTCTCCCAGTCTCTGGCCCAATTGGGCTGGAGATTCGGGCCCCAGCTGCCTGCGACTGCTCCTGGCCCCATTCCTGGCCGGGGATCCAGGCCTAGCCGCCCATGGCCATGGTGGCTGCTCCTGGCCCTGTCCCCAGCCGATGGCATGCCTGCAGCCAGGGGGCATGGCCTCCGAGCAGGGGTGGGGTCTGAGCGTTTGCCCCAGGTCCTTTCTGGGGCAGCAATGCTCCTGATCAATCACTTTACCAATGTGCTTCCTCTCCAAATCACTGCCCTCCCAAGCCACTTTCCTTACATGATATAGTTTGTAATCTGTTTGCTTTGGGCTGTGCCCCACGGTGCCCCCTGGCCCTATTAAGAGCAGCTCTGATTGATTTCTGTCCCATCTCTCATTATTAATTTAGCCTTCCCAGGAATCAGTGATCACACCCAGTAGGGGATATGGTTTCACTCTGTGATGGGGTGGACCTGCCCCGCACTCAAGCTGGCCTATATGCCCTGAAGGAAGAGGTAGCCCCGCCCCTTAGGCCCTGCTGGGCATGCTCCAACAGCTGCCCAGGTATAAAAGGCTGCAGTTCCCCTCAGTCTGGGGCTGGCTGGCAAAGGGAGCAGATATGTGGCTGTAGCTCCTACCTGGGGTCTGGTTTGGCCCCTGCCTTAAAGCAGCATGCCCTTGAGAGGCTGAGGATGCCAACAGCTAGACAAGCTGATGAGTGAGGTATACTCCACTGTGAGGGTACTGGGACCCAGGACAAAGATGTGATGAAACTGGATGGATGCTGGGAACCAAGAGGGCAAATGCTGTCCCAGCCCCAGGTAGGAAGTAGCCCAGGGCAGTGCCCATAGCGGTGTACTGTGGTATTGCTGTGGCCTCAGTTGGTGTGTTGTGGCCCAGATCCTGGCTGACTGGACTGTACCCCATGGTAACCCCTGGGCTGGGGTTCAGTGGAGTGGGAGAGCCTGAACCCCCCTACCTGGGCATGCTCCCCTTGTGGCACCCAGTTTCTGTGAACATTGATCCTGGCCAGTGGGCTGCACTGCAGGGCCTCTGTGAACCTTGACTCTGGCCATTGGGCCACCTTGCCCTGAATCAAGGGACTGGGTTTGTGGCTCAAACCGGTAGCTTCCCTGCATTTGAGCAAGTGGAGGTAGCGCACTCTGTGACACACTCCCATGTGTGTTCTCTGATGTTGTGTGAGTGAATTCTGGCTAAAGCTTTTCCCACACTTAGCATGCATATTGGGGTTTTTATAGATGCACATCTGTGCACCCCTATGGGATGATCTGTCAGTGGCTGTCAAACTTTTTTGCTCGGGACCCCTCTGCCAAGTGGTGACTCTCCACTAAAAAAAAAGCGTCCACTGCCAGAAAACTGAACAGCGACCATGGCTCTGGAGGCAGGGAGGATGGGCCGCCACCCCTCCTAGGAGCCGTGCAGGCCAGCTGCGGAGTTAGGGGCAGCCACATGCTTACTTCGTCCAGGATCTAGGATGGCTGTGCAAAAAAGAAACTTTACATGGCAGGAACTTCATATTCATTAATTAGATACACCTGGGCCTGAAAATAATACATAAAAATGACTTTCCATGCAAGCCCCATTACTTTTTTCCTCTGTACCAGCACCAGGAAATGGGGAATGAGACCTCTAATCAGAGACACCAGCCTTTGGGCCTTGCTGAAAAACATTTACACCTTCCTCTTATCTCTCCACCAGCAAGTTTAGTCCTTTGGCTAAAAGGTCATTTTTCAACCCCTCCATATTACCTGTAGTATAGCCTTGGAGCATGTTCCCAACACTTCCATGCCCCACTGAAGCATATCAGCCCTAGCTCTACAGCAGTGTTACTCCTCTAGGGTTTTTAGATTTTGTTCTACAGAACAAAATTATTGCATTATAAAATCCGAATTGTGGCTTTGCATACTATGTTCTGTGACTATTCCCAGTGAGATGCAAGACAATGGGGAAGCGTCCTCGCTACATGTTTGCAGTAGCGGTCCTGAGTGAAACTCCTCCAGCTGTCATTACTTTTCCATAGCTGCAAAACCCACTCCAATCACTGAATGTCTTGTCAGCAGCTGAGTTTGAAGCCCCCTCCACCCCAACCAAGCCTGCACTGCCAAATCCCAGAAGCTACCCAGGCCTTTCCAACCTCCCAGTCCTCACACCCAACTGCACCTGAGGGGTCCTGGCCCTAAGATAGTCTCACAGATCCCTCCTTCTGCCCCAGCGAATCCTTGAGCCCCTCTCATGCCCCAGGCTCATTAGCACCTCTGCTTAATATGCAGAAGGTCCTGGGTTCAAGCTCCAGGGGGTTGGACTCGATGATCTCATGAGGTCCCTTCCAACCCTATGATTCTAGTCTGTTCTAAGACGCAGACAGCCCCCCCCCAAGCACACCAAACATCCATACTTGGGGGGGGGGGAGTTGAAGACCATGGGCTCTAGCCACCCATGACCCCTATGGCTATGGGGCAACAGTGACCCGAACACTTACAAACCAGCAAAAGAAGCAAGGAGTGGCACTTAAAGACTAGCCTAGCACTCAGCTACCAGAAGAGAAAGCAAAGGCACATGTGCATGCATGGCACACTGGGAAATGTAGTCTTTCTACCCTTTCATTCCCAGAGACCCTGAGGCAGTGTGAACTACACCTCCCAGCCAGAGCCTTGCATGCCTGCTGTGCAATGGCTAGCTGTGGCTCCTTCCCCTGCCCCAGGCTTCCAGAGGCTGAAAGGGAGAGACAGCCACCCCCCATCCCTGCATGCTGCCCCGGTGCCATGACCCAGCGGCTGCCAGTCTGCAACCCAGTACTGGGTCACAACCTGCAGTTTGAAGAACACTGATCTATGTAATATTTCTGTTCACTTTTACTCTGTAATTGTGTGGTAGGATGCTAAATATGCCATGCAAGGTTCCTTTATGAATGCTCATAACATATTCTACATAATTACCATGGCAACATGTTTCCTGCAGTATCCTGTATGTGTATAGATGCGAAACATGTTGCATAGGTCAAACCATGAGAACTGTCTCTCAGCACAGACTAGAGAGGTGCATGACCAAGACCATGCAAACTGAGCTCTCAGGATCAGGTTGAACAAAAGAAATCACCTCAGCCAGGAGGAGGAGGGGCTGAGAGAGGATTGGAAACAAATAGAGACACTTGGAACTGCCAGGAGCTTTTTGCCAGAGAAGACCATCTTGAAAACAACTCAGACTGAACCTATCCGCATGGCCAGGAAGACCAAGACTGGCTGAACACTACTAGTAGAAAGTCTTCTGGGTAAGAAGGAGAATAAACTAGAGAGTAAACCTGGGATAGTGTTGTTAGATTTGCATGCATTTTATATCTTTCATTTGCTTGTGGTAACTCCTGACTCCTTTATTAAATGATTATGCATTGATTTTCTATATGCTCACTTAAAATAATATTCTAATCAGTAAACTTGTATGTTTTATCTAAAACTGTGTGACCTTTAGAGGGTGTGAATGAGTGAGGCTGGGCATACCCATTTCTCTGAACAATGGGTGAATGATGATCTATGAGTCTACAGTGATGGTGGAAGGGTCCCAAAGCTTGCAGGAGGGAAGTTCCTGGGGAGGTATCTGGGTGCTCTGGGGGACCAACCCTTGAGTGGCCAGAGGCTCCACTGCCTGGAACTGATTACATGCAGGAGGCTAGTGTGGGCTGACTCAGGAGTGAGTGGTCACTTGGCATAGCAGGGTAAGTTGCGGTTCAGGAATGGAGATCAGGGGGTTATCCCAGCGGCACACCAGACCCAATTCTGGGAAGGGGACATCACAGGCTTGACTACCATGTGGGTTCTCTGATGCCATGTGAGTGATGAAGGCTGGCTAAAGTTTTTGCCACATTGACACACAAGGCTTCTCTCCTATGTGGATTTGCTGATCTCAAGTAAGGTCTGAATTCCAATTAAAACAGTTGCAACATCTGTTAGAGTCCTTTTCCCACTTGTGGTGTCTGATGTTTAGTAAGGTCTGCAGGTGTGTTCAGACTCTGTCTTGTGTGTATTCTCAGGGAAGAATTTTCCTTTGTTTTCACTCAAGATGACCTCATTATCTGCTGGAGTCAAAAAGATATGATTCATAGAATCATAGGGTTGGAAGGGACCTCATGCGTCATCTAGTCCAACCCCCTACCAAAAAAGCAGGATCACTCACTAGACTATTGCAGCTAGAGTTTTATCCAGCTGGGTCTTAATCATCTCCAAAGACAGAGATTCCACCACCTCCCTAGGTAGCCCATTCCAATGCTTTACCACCCTTCTAGTAAGAAAGCTTTTCCTAATATCCAGCCTCAACCTCCCCAGCTGCAACTTGAAACCATTGTTCCTTGTTCTATCCTCTGTTAGTGCTGAGAACAGCCGAGCTCCATCTTCCTTGGAGCAACCCTTCAGGTAGTTGACAGTTGCTATCAAACCCCCCCCCCCCCAGTCTTCTCTTCTGCAGGCTAAATAAGCCTAGTTCCTTCAGTCTTTCTTCATAGGGCTTGTGCTCTGTTCCTTGGGGGAAAACAAACACCTGAACCAAAAAATGCAAGGATTTATCCCGAATCTGAAGACTGCTTAAGAGACAGATAATCAAGAACCAAATCCTTAGAAAAAGGATGGGGCCACTTCTGAAGTATGATTAATGAAAACTAAGGTTCATATCCTGAAATGTATTTCAATGCTTAGCTCCTATTGGACTAAAGGACTAACCATAGCGCCAGCATCCAGGAATATCTAAATTCAAGTCCTGACCCTGTTACCAATTCACTGTCTGAATGCACTTTGATATGTAAAGCACTATAGTAGGTGCCAAATATTATTATTAACTCATGAAGGCTGTCTTGGAAGTCCAGTGTTATACTTTACTCATGAATAGTTTCACTGTTGCTTAACAACTTACTCTTCACCTATGTGGATAACTCTCAGAACCCCACTTGTTTTAGTGGCCCAGAGATCTGGGACAAATGGTTCTTCTCCAGGTTTCATTTGGGAGATCATACCAGGGTTTGGGAGTCAGAATTCCTATTCATGGGAAAGAAAACAGATGTTGTCATGTTCAGTTAAGTTTTAGGGTAGTACTTATTAACCAAATTAAAATACTCATTCACCTAGTGAGATCAGTCTCAAATATTTCCCACATGACATCTCTGTAGAGTTCTCTCTGCCTTTCATCCGGAAGTGCCTATTCTTCCTGGGTGAAATACACAGCCACTTCTTCAAATGTTGTCTGTACCTGAAACAAAAATTCCTTACTCAGGATCTGATGCTCCACACACAGCCCTAGTGGTCCGTCTCTGAGTAGCAGAGTTTAGAGCAGTAGCACTAGGGTACCATGAAAAGCACCATGGCAGGATACAAAAGGAAGGCGCTTATCTGCACAAGGTTCCTCTGAAAGGCTTGTGGGTTTCTTTTATGCAATGGTGAGGGAGAAGAAGAAAAGAAAAGATCAGAGGAGTCTGCAAAGATGGAGAGAGTCAGAGGTCGGTAGGCTTGTTTTCTTTAAAGAAGAAGGAGGGAGGAAAAAACTAGAGATGGAGAGAATTAAATTGTAAATTGGCATAAATTATATGCCTCCAATTGTTATGAATTACCTATTTTAAGTGTGCTTTTAAGTATCAAGTGGATGACAAGAAGAAAGTCCACTTTTTGTCATCCCAGCCCCTGGTTTTCTAGAGCTGGATCAGTTTTGATTTCCATTTGAGCCTTTCCCCACATTTAGCACATTTATAGGGTTTCTCCTCATGTGGACCTTCTGATGATGAATAAGGCCTGAGTTCCCAGAGAAGCTTCTGTCCTGTGTGGATCCTCTGATGCTTTAAGAGCATTGACCTGTGGCTCAAGCTTTTCTGACTCTTAATATATGAAAAGAGTTTCTCACCTTGTGTATTCTCTGATGTACTATCAAGTCTGAGTTCATATCTTCCCACAGTCAGCACATTTATGCTGTTTGTTCCCAGTATGGATTTTCTTGTGCTGAATGAGCATTGAGCTCTGACTGAAGCATTTCCCACATGCTGTACATGTAAAGGGTTTCTCCCGTGTGTGCTGTGTTTCTCTCTGCTGCATAAGTGTAGAGCTTGTATTGAGATTTTTCCCACATTTGCTGCATCTGTTGGGCCTCTCCCCACTGGATTTTCTGATGATGAATGAGTATGGAGCTCAGAATGAAGCCTTTTCCACATTTGACATTTATAGGGTTTCTCTTCCATGTGGATTCTCTGGTGCTGACTAAGTGAAGTTTTGAAAGCAGTTTTTTTTCCTACACTCAGTACATTTATAAGGTTTGTCTCCCATGGGGAGTTTCTGATACATAAAAAGATTTGATCTCCAACAGAAGCTTTCCCCATATCCTATACAAGTATTCAGACTCCCTTCTGGGCAATGATGACATCATGTCCCCCCAAAAGTCTTTCACAGAACGCCTTCACAGTGAACTGATTTACTACTCTGGGTCTGCCCCGACTCTTTTCTGGCCTGCACTGACTCTCAGGGGTTTTCCCAATGAGGATTCCAGTCAATATTTCTGTGTGTCTCCCAGCTAATGTCCAGTAAGGGTCTGTCTTTTCAGGACCTTCCTGCTTAGGAGTCACCTTTTCGGTGACCTGCTGGCATAAAAAGAAACAGAACCACCAGTATAACTATTTAAAAGACTGAAAACCAGGAGTTCCAATCTTCTGTATCCCATCCACAGAGGAGACCAATAATGCTTCAAGATCCCCTCCAAACACTCAATAAAAGCTGGATAAAGGAACTGCACCAGATGTCACTCAGGATTTGTACTTATTTATTGCTGCCTTATGCTCGTTACAATACTTGTTAACATGAGATGAGACATACCTGAGAGATCATATAGGGTTTATTGGAACTGCAGCCTTTTACTTCATTCATCAATGTCATTTAAGATAGCTACTGTCATAGTGCAATTAGAGGCTCCACTTTTTTTAAGGATATTTAGCTACATCTACACTGGAGGCTTGAGTCAACTTCAACTCCAGGGCCACATTTGGAGTTCATTAACTCTCACCCTTAGAGTTGACTTTAAGGGTTAAGTTGACTTTAAGTTGACTAACAAAATGAGGCCATTAAAGTTACTTAAAGTTGACTTGAGCCAGGGGACCCATTTAAAATTGACTTTATAAAGTTGTCTTAAATAAATGGGGCCTCTCTAAGTTGACTTTATAAAGTCAACTTAATGGAGCTCTCTAATGTAGACATAGCCTTTGAATAGACTTTTTAGCTAGCTGTCACTGTTGGAACTACCTTCGCAAAATCAGTCTACTGGCTGATTTCTTTTGGTTCTGGTTTGTATTGTTCTGGCCACCATGTCAGGGAACATTGAGAATCTGCATCTATTTCTCAAGAAAACATATCCTTTTGATCTGTTATGTGAAGGGAGACCATATATAGTACCACAATAAGGATAGATACACCTAAACAAATTCTAGGCACCCTGTACTTTAGGGGACACTGAAATCAAGTAGAGGTTAACATTTAAGCAGTTCCTATGTGCTGTAAGTTCTCCACTGAGGGACTACAACTCCCTGATCCCTTGGGGAAGAGAGAGGGACCCTGCCTGCTCATCCAGGAAGCATAAGGGGACAAAAGGGGTCTCGAGAGGGAGAGATGTGTCTGAATCTGGAAACTGCTGTGAGTGCTCCTGGGGTTCCTGAGACTGCTGGAGGCTCACTCAATCAGGGAGCTTCAGAGGTTGGTGGCTTACGCAGCCCAAAGCAGGATCTGAGCCTAGAGCTGACTGAGCTGGGTCTGCAGTGAGGGTGTGAATGTCTTGTCTCCCTCTTCCAATTTGGAGCAGGGCTTGTAAAGCCAGGGAGTCTGCTGAGAGACTGACTGGCCCTGAGGGGAGGCAGTGTGGCAGTCCCTTTGAATGAGGGCCAGGACTACAAACCATTGGGCTCACTGGATCTCTAGCGTGGCTCTGAGCAGATACACTGGACCAGCAGAGCACTGCCTTGTCTCCTTCACTGACCCTCCCAACCACGCCCAGACGAGCAAGGGATTGGGGTTCAGAACTCTGGGAAGTGTGCCTTCTGAGTTGGAAAAAAGGGCTGTGAACATGCTAGTTAGCTAAGTTAGCTTTAAACTGTATTCTGTCTGCTCACTGATTTATTTGCTTGCTGCTGTGTATTTAAATTAGTAGTAATATTCAATTCCATCCTGTTGTGGTAAGTTTCTTTGTTAAGTAAAGGTTTGTTACATGCAATTAAGCACCATGAATGTATTATATATAATCAGTAAGTTTGGATTAGACCCATCCCGGAGGTTATTCTTAGCTGCATGGATTTAGTCCTGGAGGCTCGCAAGGCATGCCACTATATGTTTATCGGACCCAGCCAGGTGGATGCACTGCCAAGTTTAATTTCCTGTAAAGCAAAGGAACTGCAGCAGAAGAGTGGATGGAGGATTCCCACAAACCCAACATCACCACTGGGAAACTCAGGATCTCTTTGTCATCAAACTTAGGCACCTGTGCACATGTGAGTATTGCCTGCTCCCAAGTAATCCAGGGAGAAAAGGGAGAGGGTTACACATATAAATAATTAACATTAAAAGCTCTCACTAGTGCATATGTCTCTCTAAAATTCTCTTTCCTTGAACTCTTGGAGAGTCAGAACTCCTGGCTTTCCCCTTGTTCTATCTGGGAGATCACATCATACTTGGGAATAATAAATCCTACTCACAAGGAAACAAAAATAAGTGATAACAAACATTATTGAATACCAGTGTAGACTATTCAGTACAAGCAAATGACCCATAGTTTTTAAATAATCTTCTTTATGTGCTGGTGTGTCCATTAGCTTAACAGACAGAGGATGTTTACAGGGCTCTTGTGGGAAAGAAGTTATGGTGGGAGATTCAGAGATGTGCACACTTCTGGGGGCCTGATGATTTAGCACAAGTGTTAAGCTATTGGTACTTGATCATTTCCACACCTGCAGATAGATCAGAGGTCATTCTGAGTGTTTGTGCCTGACATAATAATAGAGGGCCACTTGCCCGGGCACCCCCATTCAACACCAAGTGCACACTAAAAACTCCTTATGAACAGCATGGGGGGCTCTGGCCTGGAATCTGGGAGACTACAGACTAGCATAACTCAAAGGCACTAACTTGGTGGGAATTGGGACCCACCTAGGAATTTATGACCACCTGGAAATTTAAGTCCCACCTAGGAATTTAAAACTTAGCTGGAAAATTACTAACTCAATCGTGAGAACCACAAAGATGACAAACCCTCCCTTTGTGTGGGAACCAGAAAAACACTGAGCTAAAAAATCCTATAAAAAGGAGATGCCAACTGGCAGAAGTTTTGGAGGTTCACGTGTTACCCACCGGAACTGATCACTCTGATGGTTGGATCTCCCGAGGAAAGCTAGTTCGTGTCATGTCCCTTACCATGCCCCTTGTATTCATGCTGCTGGTCAGTGGTGCCTGGGTTGTGGCATGTATATAAAAAATCCCCTACGAGTACATTGCAGTTTGTTTTACCTTGCAATTTTGTTTGGTTGTGAATACCTAGCAGTTTTACTTTGTTGCAAATACCTTGCAGTTTTGCTGTGCAGTTTTTGCTGTGTTCTTTGAAACAAGTGGTGTTACTAAGCTGTCACTGTGATTATCCATTGAAAAATTTTCCTTGTTGTCGCTCTAAATAAACCCATTTTTCAGTTAGAACCACTGAGTCTGGTGTCTCCTTCTCCCATTGCGGTTGGGAACCAACACTGAAGATGAAGCCAGAGCCTAGGAAGGGAAATGTATTACTACAAGCATGTATATGTGAACACAAGTGCTGTCCTTTCATAAAATGCCATTAACCTGATATCATTAGTACCACCAATGTATTTCTAAATTTAGCATTTAACTGTAATTCCGTTACATAGGACCTGGGAATGATATTGGTTAATTTCCCAGAAACATAAAGAACCTAAAACAGCCTGGAGCAAAAGACAGACTGGACACTAAACAGACACAAGAGATGCCATTACCTAGTATGAGGTTTGTGTCTCAATCCTCCAGTGCAATGTCTCTCCAGACACTTCCCTTCTTTTTTATCCCAAAGAGTTCATTCATCTTTAGTGTAGGATATCTCTGTTGCCTGAAAGGACAACCACTCTCCTCTTACTACTGTACTTACAGCTCCAGCAATAATTACCTGCAACAGACAGGAAGGAGCTAGCAGAGTCAGGATAACATGAATAGCATTCAGCAACACAGGCAGGCTCTAGGAGCAAGTGCTGAGGTGATGGACCATATCTGTACAAGGTCTCTGTGTCTGTGCAAGTTGGTGGAGGGCTAGGATCTGGGGGAAGCAGGGGCAAATAGCAGGAAATAGAGAAGGACAAAATGTCTTTTGTGATCAGCAAATAGATTTCAACATAAAAAAAGAAGAATTTTAACTATAGTGTCCCTGCCCCACACAAGTCTTTCGCAGCCAAAGCAACTGGAGCACTGTAGAGCATACCAATAACATTTAGAAATGTAATAATGAAAAGATCAAATAGAAGCCATTGAAGAGTCCGAAACAAAAAAGGAGGCAAATGACAACTAAAAGGTCACAGTCTGAAGAAGTTCTCCAGAGTAAAAGGAGCCTGTAGCTTTGAAATGTGTGGTAAGATGGATTTCTGAGGGAAAAGTGCTCTACATGTGTAGAAAAAGTATGACTACCTGCCAACCGAAGATGCGATGACAGGATCCATGCAAGCCATGTTGTGTGGAACACAACAGCTAAGCAGCAGAATGAAACTCAAAGATGAATCACAAATATAGCTAGAACCTTGTCCATAAAAGCATATAGTCAACTCACCAGCTTAAACATATCAAGTGTAAAGAAAGCAAAGCAGCCACAGTTGCTCAGAGCCATGGGCTGAGATGCTGCTGTGGTTTGAACAAGCTACAAATGACATGAAAGTCCTGCTAAAGAAGGAAGCACAATAACTGAGCCTTGTGGTCATGAAGCAAGATGTTCCTGCTGTAATGGTCATCGTAGGGCAAATAAACATGTCCCTGCAGAAATTGTGTAACTCTAATAAACTGTCAATTTATGTGTCACTCTAAGTTTGCTCTGCAAAGGGCATGCTCAAAAGCTACAAGAAGATTCTTAGCTTGACTCACTGCTTCTGAAAAAACCCATTCAGCAAGTGGGAACAGGAAAGAGGAGTGACACCCCATGTAGAAAACACCCTCTGCACAGGATCCATAATTCTGCTTCCCCAGAAATGAGGATGAGGTAACTCTGATTCATCTAGCTAGTGATAGCACCTAAGAATTCCTCCAGAACAGAGACTGAACGTCCAGGATCTGTAGGGTAAACTGTATTTCATCATGTTAGTGATGATACTCTTCCCCCTGGACAAATGTTTTGAGGCATTTTTAAAATGAAAAACAGGGGAGACTGGATTGCTCAAAGGACACCACATACCAAATCTCTCCATGAGGATGTAATTTTCCATCCCTACTGACTGACTGCTAGCATCTAGGTATAACTGGATCCTCTGGAAGGCAATTTTCCTTATGGCTTTATCCAGAATACACTGAAGTCAATAAAAAGCCTCCAAGTGATTTCAGCAGCTATTGGATTTGCTGGTCCCCGCACCAGCCCCACAACCTTTGTCAGGTGCCAGAGGCAGGCCAGCAGAGGAAAAGGCCACTGTGTATGCATGGCTCTTGTGGCCCCAGGCTTCCCTGGGGGCCTGGGCCTCTCAGAGGGGAACAGCTGCAGCCATTCAGAATGGGTGCATGTGCCCTCTTTGGCACACGTGCCAGGAGTTGCTGACCCCTGAGGTACTGGGTCCGGCCTTTAGTCAGTAAAGCAGCAACTCACGGTTTGTCATATGAAAAGATAAGAAGTCAGGCATGACCAAATTAACCAGCTGACCATGTTCCATAATTAACAGCACGATCCTGATCAGCATGGCCTCAGCATCAAAGGAAGCCTGGCACCCAGACTAGAACCCACTATGGTGTCATTGGTGTCCAAGTGCATGCTGGATAAATAACTTCCAGCTTGTCCATCTATATCCTCCATTAGACGGGGCAGGTTAGAGACTGTGTAATGTTTGGGCCTAAGTACTTTGCAATCAAGAGGCATTTTTTTTTTAAAGGAAGGGTTGGGCCTCTACAGATTTACAGATATTCCACACTCTTGCATTAGAAGGTGTGCTGATGGTGTCATCAATAATTTGAGGACATACTGGAGGGGTGCTTGGGGACACATGATGCTTGGAAGAGGGTCATTGTGTTTTGGGGTGTGTTGAGGAGACGACATAGCTGGGCATGGTAGGAATACCATTTGTGTATGGAGTTTGGTGTAGACAGTGATAGCGTGCTGTGGAGGAAATGTGGTAGATAGGCAAAGACAAGTGTTGGACAGGGGTTTCCACTACTGTGCCTACCATCACTGCCAAGGAAATAGCACCTTCTAGGCATTTCCCATATTTCCAATTGTAGGAAAGTTCTTGGGAAACATTCGTGCAAGGTCTACGCTTATATTTTACTGGTATAACCATGTTGATAAGGATGTGTGATTTTTTTTTTTTTTTTTTTTTTTTTTTTAAAAACCAACATAGTGATCCTAATATAGCCCCTAGTGTGGATTGTTATACTAGCATAAAAGCGCCTTACATGGGTGTAGTAATCCCCCTTCCTAAACAACAAGAATAAGCTATCCCAAAATGACAGTTTTATATTGTTGTAAGTTCATCCACACTAGGGGAGTTGTATTGCTGTAGCTAAATTGGTATAGTCAAGCTCTTACACACCAATCAGATTCCTGATATCCTGACATAGAGGGTCAGCAGTCACTGTGCTGTGCAGTAGAGGTACATACCCATCTGCTGTGTCTGAACTAGCTGAATTGTTCATAAGTAGCCTAAGAAGGGAGGGTAGATGGGCCGGGTTCTGAGTTATTACAGAGAATTCTTTTGTGGATGACTGGCTGGTGAGACTTGCCCACATAATCAGGGTTTAACTGATCACTATATTTGGGGTCTGGAGGGAATTTTCCCCTGGGGTATATTGGTTAAAATTCTGGGGTGGGAGGAGGAGGGGAGGCAGGTTCACCTTTCTTTGTAGCATGGGGAATGACTCATTTGCTGATGGATTCTCTGTACCTTAAAGTTTCTAAACTACGATTTGAGGACTTTAACTCAGTCATGGGATAGAGGTTTATTGTACAAGTGAGTGGATGAGGTTTTGTGGCCTGCATTGTGCAGGGGGCCAAAGAGGATGATCATGTTGGCTCCTTGTGACCTTGGATTCTGAGTACTTCCCTGAGCAGCTCAGATTCCTATCCCCTAGCTCAGGGGTCTCAAACTCCAATCACCACGAGGGCTGCATGAGGACTAATATGTTAGCCCAAGGGCCACACCACTGAAACCTTTTCATACAATAATATTGCAAATATTGATGTTGATAGTGTTGTTGTGGGCTGCAGGAAATAACTTCAGGGGCCACATGCAGCCCACGAGTTTGAGACCCCTGCCCTAGCTGCTCTTGCCAGGTCCTTCTGGTTGCAATTCCTGGCTTCTCTGCTGTTTTCTTTCCCATGCCCTCCTGTACAGCCCTCTCTGTGTTGCAGCTCTCTCTGATTTCAATTTATCCCAGACCTCCTGACTCACGACTCTGCCGGTAGTAACAACAGGGTGGTTAATCTGATCCTTGGTATTCACGAGGGCACAGGGATGGTGACTCATTCACTAGGGTCCAGATTCTTTGAGCAATCCCAGTGCACAGACACAGATCAGGTTTCCAACGGATGTCTGGCATAAGATGTTCCTTCCTTCCATGTGCATTCCCTTCCTCTTATATTACTTCCTTGTCCTGGCTGGGAAATGGAGGCATTCGTTGCTGTCTAGTTTTGATCCTTAACTTCCCAGATTGAGGGAAATAATTAGCTCTTTTCTAAAATGTTCTCAGTTCTCTCCATCATCTTGGATTACTTAGAAATAGCAGTTCCCATACCAGGTCAGACTATATACCTCAGCAATCAAGCTCTGGCAGTGTCATCAGGGAAAGTGCAAAGAAATCCTGTAACAGACAACTGTGGAGTCATCTGCCTGTATGCAATCTCACTAACCCCAAGAGTTGCAAAAAATCATGATCTTAAAAATTGATTTAAAAATGCATTGTTTCTTTGCCTCTGAATTTTGAGACTTTAAGTACACTCAGCCCAGCTTTTCGAGCTATTCTGAGCAGCCACAATGGCTAGAACCTTTATTTATTTATTTATTTATTTTCAATGAAATCTGAGATTCTCATGTATTCAGACAACTCTAGCAGCAGGAACCCAAAAACAAACGCCAATGACAAAACTCAAGTTTTTCACAAGTAACATTGGGAGAGATTTCACCACTGGATGGAGGAAGTCTCTAGCAGTAAAGGATTGACCTGTACCCCCTCGTACCAAAAATTATCCTTTATTCATATTTAACTATGAATTTTCTCATTGTCTTTCTAGATGACTAATCCTTTTAAAAATCTTGCTGCAGTCTTGGCCTCAATGCTGTCTTGTGGCTGTGAGTCTTACAGGTCAATCATACATGGTGCAAAATGTATGTATTTGCTTTTATCAGCTTCAAAGTTTGCTTTCTGTTTTCTTCCATATCCAGGTGTTCTGTGAGAAAGTGTAAACAGGAGATCCTGCCTGCCCTTCAGTCTACTGATCTCAGCCCTATTCCTGCCACTGTAAAAGCCTCCTTGGCAGCATAGAGGTAGAAAGACCTTAGAGAAACATAATTCTCTTCTATCCTTGTCCTTCTGGAAAGTTTGTCTCTGATTCCGTTTATGGGGGCTCAGACCCATGTTTCCAAGGCTCCCACTCAGTTTCTCTGGCAAGGAGGGGATGGCACATCATGTGTGCCCTCAAATAGGAGCAAGTGCTAATTCGCATACCAGATAGTATATTGAAATATTCATGTTGACATTATACTGGGGAATTCATCATCAAAATGAATCAGGTCGTTGCTATTTCATCTCTGCTGTTTCCCCTTTGGAAAATACTTGTTGGTTAATTCAGAGAGATGAGTCACCCGACACTAAGTAAATATCCAGATTTGGTCGGTCACTGTAGAAAGCACAATTTGTGCAACTGAAACTCTTTTAGTATTTGTTTAATAGAGTTTCTCATTTCCATAGGAGAGCCTCATTTAGCTGATTTAAATGAGCAGTATTACTGTTCTAAGGTGTTTTATTTATTTATGTGTGTGCAAAAGTCTGTTTCTTCTGGTTGGCTGCTGAAATAGGCAGAAGTCTAAACAATGCCTGGGACTCTGAGTTGTGTGCATTCTCAAGTTATCCGGAGAGGAACGTTGAAGCTGAAGAGCAAAGAAAAGAGCCAGAAAAACAGAAGCATCAGCCTTTGATGAGGTGTGTTGAGGGAGTCCAAATGATATCAGAGATTGTTGGGGCAAATCATTGATTGGAGTGACTTTTCAGTATTGGGGGGAAGAGTCATATTGATTCACTGAGTTTCTAGATTGACTAGTGGGAGGGTCTTTGTGCATGTGCAGAGGTGCAGATTAGGTTGTGGGGGTATGGTTTGTGTCTGATGAAGGTAAAGCAGGATAGGATTGAGGAATGGATATTATTAGCCTCTGCAGAGAACAAGGGATTTTGGAAAGATAAGATCACATCAGTATCTCATGTTACCTTTTTTATGTAAGTTTCTAGTGCTTGTGGCTATGAAGAAACACTTGATGACATAGTTTAACTGGCGTGGGGAGCTTTGCCTGAGTCTGCAAAGAGCTGGAAACAATAACTCTACAGGGTTGAATTTTCCAAGTCATCTCAACTTGATGTTGATTTCTTTTATTCTCAGAACCCTGTCAACATCATCCCTGCAGAGGACTCTCTGTGAGACAGAAGAGTGTATTGGGCCTGGCCATCCAAGTGCAGGACCATTGGGATGAATTCGTGGTAAGCACTAGGAATCCTTGTGCTACTGCTCCTGCCTTGCTTGGGGTGTGTGCCAGAGATGACCCTTGATACCATTAATGCTATTCCCAAAACGGATGGGGGGATGAGTTTGTTGCAATCCATTTGAAGGGAAAGTGGCTCCTTGCCAGGTGGAGAAATGAGCCTCTTTTGAGTGTTGTTCCAAGTGAGGAGTGGGACCAGACTTCAAAGTTCACGTGTGAATGAGTGTTTGGGTGTGCCTATTTGTGGGAGGGCAGGCAGCAGATTAATTCACTTTGGAATGGACTTTGGAGTGGGGGCTTCTGGCTCTTGTTGGCTATGTCCACACGTACATCGTTATTTCAAAATAAGTTATTTTGAAATGAATTTTTTTTTAAATAAAGTCCTTATTTCAAAATAAATTAATTCAAATTAAGAAAATGTTAATTTGAATTAAGGGAAGAACTAAAGTGAAATAGCATGTTCAGAGACAGGACTTGCTATTTCGCTTTAGGAGAGGGGTACCATGGGAGGTGTGGCAAGATGGCCCCCTCCCTGGGCCATGCCCCCACCCAATAAAGGCTAAAAGGAAGGCACCCTGGGAAGGAGAAGGGCAAAAGTGTTATTTCGAAATAACACGTCCGAACGCCGTTGTTTTGAAACAACCTTTTTGAAACAACAGCTATTTGGATTTCATGTGAGGTTTTACCATTTCAAAACAACGGACATTATTTCAAAACAATGCGGTGCTGTTGTTTTGAAATAATGGAACATTGTCTGGACATAAATTTTATTTTGAAACAAGAGCTGCTGTTTCGAAATAAAACTGTCATCTGAACACAGCTCTTTAGTTTGGGTCTCAGTATTATGGAGAGTTCATGGCAGCTCCTCTCACTGGGTATGTCTACATTATTGGCTTAAGCACTGATACCTTTAAGGTGCGGGCGTGGACGCCCGCGCACAACTTTTCCAGCCCCAGCACGCGTACACAGGCTGGAAGCAAAGGTGACCAGGGCTCGGCAGCTGAGATCCGAGTGGCTAACCAGTGAGGAGGCACCCTCAGCTCCCAAAGTCCCGCAGCGAGAGCTGTCTTCGAGCCCAAGCCTCTCATGGCAGAGCAGGGCTGGAGGAAAATAAAGACTAGCTGCAGCAAGAGACTTGGGCTCCAAGATAGCGCTCGCCGTGGGGCTTTGGGAGCTGACTGTGTCTCCCTGCTGGCCAGCAGCTCCGATTTCAGCTGCCGAGCTGAGCAAAGCAGTGCCTGCAGGGCGTCCTCGGCACTGGCAGGTGTGCAGCCAGGGAGGAGGTGGAGCCTGCCATCTGCTTTCTTTTTCTCTTCTTTCCATCTCTCTTTTCTTTCTTTCTCTTCCTTCCATCTTTCTTTTTTCTCTTTCCTTTTTTGTTTCCTTTCTTCTTTCTCTTTCCGTTCTTCTTCTTTTTCTCTTTTCCTTCCTTCTATTTTTCCTTTTTGCTTTCTTTTTCTTTCTCTTCCTTCCTTTCTTGTTTCCTTCCTTCTTTCTTTCCTTTCCCTTCCTTCTTTTTTCTTATTTTCTTTCTCTTGTCACTTCCCTTCCTACTTTTTCTTTTTTCTCTTCCCTCCTTTCTTGTTTCCTTCCTTTTCTCTTTCTTCTTTCCTCCCTCTTTTCCTTCCTTCTCTTTGTCCTATTTTTTATTTCTTTTCTTTCCGTCTTTCTCTTTCTTCTCTCTTCCCTTCTTTTTCTTTTTTCTCCTTCTCCTGCTTTCTTTCCTTATCTCCATTAAAAAAAACCTTTAAAAATTAGTTTAATTAAAAAGCTTTCCAAAAATTAAATTTCAAATAAAAATTCACACAAATTCAATTAATTAAACCCAATTAATTAATTCTATTTACAATAAAAAAATTTAAAACATAGTTGTTTAAGTAAACACATTTTAAAACATAGGCCTATTTTGTACAAAAGAAGCAAGGAGTCTTGTGGCACTTAAAGACTAACAGATTTATTTATCGCATGAGCTTTCATGAGCAAAATCCCACTTTGTCAGGTGCTTTGAAGATGGTGGAATTTACAGAATGGGATGAAAATAAATGCAAGAGAGTGTAAGGCATGGGAGCAGGTCGTATAATAACAGCAAATCAGAGCAGTTAAGATTCAAACACTGGGAAACAGCATGTAGACACGGGTGATGTCAAATCACCTGTTGTAATAGGAAAAGAATCCATAGTCCAGATTTAATCCTGCTTTCACACAATCAAATCTGCATATCAGTTCTAATCTGGTTTTCTCTTTGAAATCTTGACTTATTGGACTCACAAGTTACCATAAGGCAAAATTTCTGCTCACAAACTAAATTTTTTGCTTATGACATCCTAATCCTTAGAAGGAACATTGCTCTGGGACCATTAAGACAGCTTAAATGATGTCAGTGATAACTACCTGGCCTCCTTGTGAACAGTAACTCTGCATGTAGAGCACAAGAGATGAGGGTATTAGGCAGAAATATGACAACTAGGATCCAGATCGAATATAACTTTGGTCTTGGGTTATTTGAAAGCCATAAATTAGTTTCTTTTGATTGTATAGCAATTTGAGTAAATGCTAAATAACTTAGGTGTCTTTATTAATGAAAAACAACTTTAAATAACAGCTTTTATTAATTTTTTATTCTAGATTTTTCAATAATTTTTGTCACATGAGTTTGCACACAAATTTTATTCAGAAAATGTTTTGCACAGGGGTTGAAAATTTTGTACACAGGCTGCCAAACCTTAGCGAGAACATTGGGCTTAAGTTGACTTAACCAAAGCCCTGGCCACATTTGGAGTTCATTAAGTCAATTTAAGGGTTTCCTTAAATCGACTTAACTCTCAATCTTTAAGTCAACTTAGGCATTAAGTCAATGCAATGCAATGTGGCCACCTAAGTCAACTTAAGAAGCTCTATGTAATAAATATGTGCCTGCTTTAGTTGACTTAGTAAAGTCGACTTAAGCAAACACATTTTTAATTAGGCCACTTTCTTAAATTGACTTAACTAATTTTGTTAAATTGACTTAGAAGAAGTGTGGATTCACTAAGTTGATTTAATAGGGTCAACTTTAAATAGACCTGATTAAGTCAACTTAACAAAGCCCTGTAATGTAGACATCGCCTCAATGGGTTGAGAACACATCAGGATTTGTGCAATTTCAGCCACTGGTCTTCAGTCACTAGAGTAGCTGAGACAGGAAAGACAGTGTTTGACCAGGGTAGTTATGCCTTTCTGAAACCTCAAAGTAAGCTCCCCCAGTGCAAATACTGTAACAGCAAGAGCTATAATCCAGTGACTCATCAGACAGTCTAGGCTGGGCCTAAAAACATTTATATGAATTAAAAAGTCTTTTAAATCAACTTTTTTCCTTTTGCCTGAAGATGCTAGCAGGTCTGAAGATCCTTGATGCAAACCCTCCACTTGCCTCTCATTGTTGACATCTCAGTAATGAATCTGGAGACTCAAGTCCATTTTTCAGAGAAACTCCCTAAATCCCTCCTGTTGCCTGAGAGGGGCTAGCTCCTAGCCTGTATCCTTCAGTGGAAGCAGGGCCAATTTGCATGCCAAGGAGGGCCATAAAATATGCATTTTTGACATTATTTTTGAAGTAATTCTTTTTAGAAGATATAAGCAGATAACTGTTGCTTCAGCTGTTCTTTGGAACCCTAGATTTGAAAAACGAGTATACTGCTGCATCTGCTGGTGCTTACTTATAGCAGCTCTCCCACCTCACCAGGAATTGTCCCCAGTGATGGTAGTTCTTGTGCTCTCATCTACTGGCCTTCTTTAGCCACTGGGGGGAGAGGAGGATACAGCAGCTCAGGGCTACTTAGAAGCATCGTACAGCCAGTCCTGCAGCCCCCTTCTCTTCCCCCAACCTACTGTTTGGGCAGTAACATGGGGTGTAGGAGTTGCAGGGGGAACCAAGAGTGGGTGGCTTGTCAGGGCTTTCTGTGCCCATAGCAGTACAGGTCTTAGGCATATACCAGATATGCGACAGTGCTGAGTGGGAACTGTGGAAGGGAGTGTGATATGGAGCAATACTGGGAGGAGGGTGTTCAGCAGGAGAAGTGTGGGATGGAGCATGCTGGGGAAGAGGCATTTCAGTTAAGGGGTTCTGCTATCTTTTTCCAAGAGAGCAGCACCTCTCATACTCCTTTGGGAGTTGGTTTTTGTGGGTCTACTTGTTAATCATTAATTTAACATCCCCTTCCTGAAATCCTGGCATAGGGAGCAGAAGCTGCTAGCTGGGCTACCAACATACAGCCACACATCCATGTGCTGTGCCTCAGATGTCTGGTTTGTTTTCTGGAACTTGGGGTCAGTCTCACACCTTTGCAAGTCCTAGGACCAGGGTCCAGAAGGCTTAGTGACCTGAGTCTGATAGACCTCTGTGTGGACAGAAGGTGGGTTTCAGCTCCAGCCTGAGTCTGAGTGTCAAAATATTCCCAGAGCATAGACACACACCAGGTTTCCAGAGAATGGCTTGGTCAGAATGATCCATGTGCATTGTGCTTCCCACTGCATAACTTCATGGTCCTCTCTGGGAAATGTAGGCACCCTCGGTAGTACTCTGATTTTAATCCTTAATTCCCCAAATTCAGGGAAATAACTTGTTCATAAAATATCCTCAGTTCTATCCATCAGCATAGGAACAGTATTTCCCAAATCAGATTAGATCATCTAGCCCAAGAACTTGGCTCAGCCTACGGGCTAGAGAAAGTGCAAACAAACTTTGTAATGGACAATTATAGGATAACCACCCCATTAAGAAACTATTTCCCCAACCTCAAGTAGGTATAGGTTGGTTTATGCCCTGATACATCAGAGGCTATACTCCTCATACATTTTCATTCTAGCTAATTTCATAGGGATGTGCTTAATGTCCATCTAAATGTCTAACCATCAGTACTGCCAGAGGTTCCACACCATGAGTGAGATTCCACTACCCAATCAGTTATGCCCCCAACCCTCCAACAGTTCAGCCCTGAATCAGTTCAGGTCCCATATCATTTCTGCTCCCTTAGTTCTGCTCACCTCTGCTTCTCAGGGGCTCTTCTTCAACCCCCTTCCTAGGCATGTCAGGAAGGGGGAGGAGATGAGGACTCATTCTTGTTGCTGGACTCTTCAACTTCCTTCTCTCAAATGGTGTTGACTCCTGCGGGAGATGAGGGAGTTCTGCCTGCCTCCTGCAGCTGGCCACTTCACCCTAGGATCGGGGCAAATGGGGCATGCCACCAATCAGATTGGTTTTCCCCTGGCAGGGCTGAAATGTCTGAGAGAGCTGGAGCTTCTTGCATCATCAGGAGCTGAGCTCCATCCTGATTTATGCCTCAGTTAGATCCTGTTGCTGGTGGAAAAGTCATAACTAGCAACACTGAATCCTTCTTTGAATCTAAATCCACATTCTTGGCCTCAACAGTAGATTGCAGGACTCAGTGCCTTGAGGTGAGGTGAGTATGGATAGTGTAAAAAGGTATTTCCTTGGATCAGTGTGAAATGAGTTTTCAGAAGAGTCTGAGTGAGTTCTCCCCTGACATCTAGTAATGAACTGGGGAAGAGGACTTCAGAAGACAAATGGGGAAGAGGAGTTCAGAAGCCAACCTTGTTTGTATGGACACACCCATCCTCCCTAGGTGCTCAGCCTGGTGGGGCTGCTTTGCTCACATGGTCACTTTTGGCTGGTGCTGGATCACAAATCACTTTCTTGTTGGGTGCAGAAGTATTAAAGGGCAGTTATCTTCATTGTGTACCTCAAGGGCAGTGGAACTGTGTTTGGCATACTCTGCTGGAGGGACTCATCCTCAACTAATTTACATTCCTTAGGTGTGAGAAATGGGGATCAACACTCTGTGAGTTGAGAGAGGGTGTGGACAAATATGTGGGGGCCCTGGCCTCTAGTCTAGACCATATTTTCTCAATCTGCCATATGCATACCCCTGGTGGTAAGCCAGATGGAGGCTGATGGTATGCATGCATGCTGGGGGGGGGGGTAATGCAGGGGCAGACACAGGCTTCAGGGGTACTTATTCAGGTGTTTTGGGGGTACTTACTAAAGTTTTCAGAAGTTGGGGTGTACTTGCTACTTAAAAGGTTGGAAAACACTGCTCTAGAGACCAGTTGGTCCTGTCTCTCTCCAAAATGTGATGTAGCTAAAAAAGAAGCTACTCCTCCAATTTCTATTCTGCATGGAGACTCTGATGCAATAAGTGCCAGAGGCTTTCCCATACTGTTTACACAGTGTATTCATCTGTAAGGGCGGTCCCCTGTGTGGGTTCTCTGGTGTCTAATGAGGTGTGAACTCTGGTGAAAGCTTTTTCTGCACTGGGGACATTTATAGGGTGTGTTGCTTGTGTGAGTTATCTGATGTCTCAGCAAAACAAACAAGGAGTCCTGTGGCACTTTTAAAGGCTAGCAAACTTATTTATCGCATGAGTTTTCATGGGAGACAATCTCACTTTGTCAGACAAGCTTCTCTTACCCACCTTACAAGTGTAGGGTTTCTCTCCCATGTGGGTGCTCTGATAATCAATGAGGTGTGAGCACCATCTGAAGCTTTTCCTGCACTCAGCATACTGGTAGGGTCTCTCTCCTGTGTGGATCTGCTGGTGGATAATGAAGTGTGTGTTGGCACTCAAGTTCTTCCCACACTCAGGGCATGTATGGGATATTTCCCCTGTGTGGGTTCTCCACTGCTTGCTTGATAAAATGGAAACACCGGCCAAAGCATTCCCCACACTTAGCACACTGATAGGGTCTTTGCCACGCATGGGTTCTCTGATAGTTAATGAGGTAAGTATGGGGGCTGAAGCTTTTTTCCATACTCAGTACATCTGTAGGGTGTGTCTCTTCTGTGGAATCTCTGAGGCATAAAGCAAAGTTCTTTTTGAAGCCTTCCCACACTCAGTATATTTAATTGTAACCCTTCTGCCAGGGCAGGCTGGCAGGACAAGGGCCGGGTTCTATATCTAGGGGTTTCCCAATAGTGTAACACCACCAGCCAGCTCAAGCCCCCATCCAGATTTCTGGGGAATCCTGCACTGTTCCGTAGGCACCCCAAAGGGGTAAGGCTTCCCCACGTGCAAGCACAAGTCTGAGTTTAGTAAACAGAACTTTTGGTAGTAGTAAAACAAAAATGCAAAAGGCCAAATAACAGATCAGCAGTAATCTAGAAAAATTAGTATAGAGCAAAGTTCCCAACAGCCCACACCCCATAACAGAACATACAAACTTAATGGCAAAACTGGCACTGATCTTGAAAATCAGTGCTAACTAGGCTCCCAACTGACCCTAGGGTACATAAGAAGTGTCTTTCACGCCAGCTGTCTGCCGACACCATCTACTGGTCACTCACTCCATCCTCTAGAACTGTTCCTTGGCTCCACCTGCTGTCCACCGGCTCTGCCCTCTAGTCACTCACACTGCCGAGCTCGCTGCTGGCCACTCTCACTGCCCTCTGGCTCCACTCTCCAGTCACTCGTGTCGCTCAGCTCACTGCTGGCTGCTCTCACTGTCTGCTGGCTCCACTCATCTCAGCTCAGAGAGAGAAATTTCCCTCTAGCCGGGGGGGGGGGGAGAGTCTGCTTTTCTCCGTGGTGATTCCAGCTCTTAAGTAGGTGTAAACAACTATCTCTATCTAAATGACAAAAGCCTCATAGAAGGCTTAGCCATAGCTATCAAAAGACAGGGGAAGCAACAGGAGAAGCTAAAATAGCCGCAAACCCCCATCCCTGTCTCTTTCAAATTCTTTCAGCCTGAAACATGCAGTCACCCTTCCTACAAGCCTCTTCTTAACTAAGGGTAGTTTTTACCCTTTAACTAATTCAGACAGATTTGCAACAGAGTAGCAATTCACAAAAAGACAGTATTTCATATTTCCGCTTAGTAGTATTACAGATATTGATAATTTGTGAGCAGACTAACCCCAAATACCATTACTCACTATGCCCTGCATCTAGTATGCTAATCAGCTAATTGTGCTTTTTGTAACCATGCTAATAGAGGATCCATGCAGATTACTTGCCCCCCTCTCAGAAGCTGTTAAGCACAGCTTGTAAGCCTGCCTTACATCATAGCTCTCTCTCCCATGCAAGTTCTCTGATGTTGAATAAGCTGCGCACTGACTAACAATTTCCTCACATTCGCTCCATATGCTCAGTCTCTCTCCTGTGAGGAGTTTCGGACAAAGACTCATTCCTTCAGAGTTCTTGAAACTTATTTCCTGGTGAATGGCTATACCCTGGCACCTCCATTCAGGGATTTTCCTCTCATTTTCTGACCCCTATTCACTGTCACAGGCTTTTTCCTAGTCAGGAATTGAGGAAATAGTGCCATGGGATCTTTCCAACATCTCTTATGTTTCCAGTGGTTCACCTTCTTTGGAAGGGGGAGAACCTTCTGGATTGAAAAGAAACTACGCACATGACCTGTGTGCTTGTGGCATATACAAGTGCCGAGCAGGTAAACTGCAAAATCACAACCCCAAATGAGGTGAGATAAAAGAGAAAAAGGCCAGGAGTCAAATTTTCATAATCCTTGATTAGAATGTCAGAGGTTATGCTTATAAATCCTATTTGAATATTAAGTCAGTATTGACAAAGTCCTAAGTGACAACTACAGCAATGATATGATGGCAGTTAGATACATGAGTGAACTATATTATCTGAGACAGAATCAGAAGCTTTCGTGCTGGCATCTTATTTATATTCTAATTGTCAGATTGCTTATACTCAAATAGGTAAACCTCTTGGGATCACCCTAGCCACAGAGCTGGAAATTTGAAAGCCGGGTCTCTTCCCTTTGCTCCATACAGGGATCATATCAGGATTAGATATTGTAATTTCTGGTCACAGAAAGAAAAGCAGGTGATATCACTGTTTAGGAAACAAACCACTTAGTACTGACAAAGAACCTGGGCCAGATTCTGAACAGCTTTACTCATATTGGGTTACAGCTTCCTCCATAAATAGGCTATTGACTTCAATGGGAGTAAGATAGTGCTCAGCATGAATAATATGGCCCTGTGATTTCAAATTCCTTTGCTGGAGTGGGTGTGTAATCCAAAACTGATGGGAAGAAGCTCCATGAGTTGCCTCTATTTTAGAAGCTATTGCAAGTTTCCATATGCCACCTGTCAGTTCCTAAACAGTGTACCATATAGGAATGGAGAATGGCTCCCTAAGTCTTGAAAGACCAGCACTCCCTTCGCAGAATGAAGCTAGTTTTAGTGTGAGGATGTATCTGCTGCTGATGTAGGAGGGGAGTAAAACAATCCTGCGTACATGTCATGTCTGTACTTTGACAAAGAAACAAACCATAGAATCATTCTTCTCTGGCAAGCCACATGTTTTTGAACAAGTGACTCTTCTGCTCCCGTGTCCTAACTCATAAAATGGTGATACAGATACTGAGGCTATGTCTATACTGAAAGTGGCAAAATTGCCGCCATCAGCCTGTCGTTCCAGGAGTGCTTAGCAGCAAGTCTGAACTCACTGCTGTGCTCCCGGAAGTCAGCACTGGAAGTCCTGGCCCCCAGGAGATGCAGGGGAACGCTGACCACAAGGGATTTGTGTTCAGCGTTCCCTACTGTGTCCCAGTGGCTTAGGAAGTCGCCATCATTTACGCAAGGCACTTTACATGCCTTGCATAAATGCTGGTTGTCTGCACCGAGAAGAATCCTAAAGGTAGACAAGGGTTAGCTACCTTACCATAGGAATTATCGATGAAGTAATATTTTTAAGTGCTATAAAATCTGAGAAACCAAGATCTATGTTTGTTCGCTTTGTTACTAAATTCTATTGGATTTACATTTTTACCTCCACTTGCTCTGCATCACCATTTTTGCAGTCACTTAGCCAGTGCCATAGATAGCATACTCAGTCCCATTCATCATGAGTGCCCCCTCACACTGGAGTTAACAACAAGTGATCCACTGACTTTCATGTTTCAGTAGCCAATTTCCCATCCCTGTCATTACTGGCTCCATATATTACTGAGCTGACCAGCAGACCTCATTCTGTAGATTGTTTTAGAGCACAAGACTCAACAATTATCACTATCAATTGACAGGGGTTATCACTTGTTGAACAAGTCTTGGTAAGGGAACAAAAACCAGGCACTAAGCTCAGTTCCCCTCGTGTTCTTCAACACTGCAGTGTTGCCAGCTCTCACAATTTGTAATATTTAGTAGTGTTCTTACAGCCCCCAACTCTTGAAGGCATGTGATTATGTGAAAAATCTCAGCTTTCATCTTAAAAAAAAAAAAAAAAAAAAATTTCAGCCCTCAGAATTATACTGAAAATCCTCCAAACATGAATTGCCTACATCCCAAAAGCTCAGAAACTGGCAGGCAAAAGAAAGAGCACATTTATTGTTTTTTTAAGTCTCATTTTAAGCCAGTTTCATGAGTTTTGAGCACGTGGGGTTGGAAGTGAAATTGTTTGCTCGTATTCTGTCTCACACAGAGACTCAATTTCACTTCTGTACCTTGGTGTCTCATGGGAATTATCAGGTTTAAGTGTCTGTCACTGTTCTCCACACTTCTCAGATTCTTGATGAATGATCTAGAAACCCTCAGTCAGTGCAACTGCCTGCTCCAGGGTCTCTGGATGATGTTACCAGACCCAGATGTGAACTTCCTCAGGCAGGATGGTCAGAAACTGCTTGAGAACCAATAGCTCCATGATTTACACCTCTGTCTGGATCTCTGGCTTAAGCCATTGATGGGAAAGTTCACAGAGGCAGCTGCAAACATTTTGGGGTCTTTTACCTCCAGTAGCTGAACAGTCTAAAGCAGTGGTTCCCAACCTGCGGCCCAGGAGACAAAAAAGGCCCACATGGCCTTTCAAAATGACCTGCCACTTCCCTCCTGCTGCCTAAACACGGAGGCTGAGTGCATTCCCACAGGATGCAAGACTGGTGCAGGTTCCTTGCTACAGCCAAGGGAACTGGAGATCAGCACTCCCTGCCCCTCTGTGTTGGGGTCCCTACGGGAGTCAGGGAGGTGGAAGATGAGTGCTCCTTCCCTTTATCTCCAGCAGAGAGGAAAATGCTTTGCTTGGGTCTCTAGGCCTGGGTCCCTGCTGGAGACAGAAGAAGAGGAACACTGGCTTTCAGTCCCCCTGCCTGCAGGGCGTAGGAGGAGCACACAGGGCTACAGGACATATGCAGTTTCCATGCTGCAGTCAGGGGGATGGAAGAGCAAGAAAGAGGCAGACTGCTTGCTGAACTCCTTCTGTCTGACAGCTCTGAGTGTGTGTGTTTTTATGGGGGGGCAGGGACTGTGTGATGCTTGAGAAAGGACAGGACTCTCAAAATCAGTATCTTATGGCACTTTGCTGGCCACCCACAGTGACTTATGCTGTCAGGACATGTGTGTCAGTGTAGTGACAGTTGCTCATCTACATTAGTGCTTTGTCTGTGAGTGTGTGACATCTTGTGAGTAATTTGTAGGTGTAAAATAGTGAATGTAAAAATGAGCACACTAGCATCAAAAATGTTTCTTTTAAGTATGTAGTGATTTGTAGATCTTAATGAGGTATATGTCAATACACTTTTTAACAAGTTGATGGACTGGTGGTCCTTCAGGTTTGTAAAAGTGATATTGGTGGCCCTTGAGCCAAAAAGGTTGGGAACCACTGATCTAAAGTGTTGGCGGTGTCTCCATGCCAATATTGTAATGTCACAGGATGGCTTCCTTCATTTTTTGATCCTGCCTCTTTAGTATCTGGTCTACTACATGGCTTTTGGGCTTTTCCACTAAGTCAGGTTACCACTGTCCTTTAGGGCAGTTTGCCAAGATCCAAAGGGGCAGCCGTTCTCCCACAGAAGCTCATGCAATAAATATACTTGTTAGTTTTTAAGCATGATAGGACTCCTTGTTTGTTTGCTTTAGGACAGTGGTAGCTTCAGCGGCTTGTTCACAGGAGATGAGATCGGTCTCAGTCTCTCATTGTTATCTTAAAAACCAGCAAGGAGTCCTGTGGCACTCAAGGACTAACAAAATTATTTATCACATGAGCGCTCATGGGAGCAAATCCCACTTTGTCAGATGCTTTGAAGACGGGGGAAACTTACAGAATGGGACGAAATTAAATGCAGGGAAGTGTAAGTCATGAGAGAGATCACACTGTAACAGCAAATCAAAGCAGTTAAGATTCAAAGCCTGAGAAACAGAACATAGGGGAGGGTGAGGTCAGATTACCTGCTGTAATAAGAAAAGAATCCATAGTTATCTTAGATATCACTGAGTTTCTGCAGATGGAGGGGGAAAAGTACTGGCATCTGGATTATTGCCTCCTATTAGTATTTTCTTGCTGAGACATAGCCTTCTGTTGCTGCTGCTCAGTAGTGGGTGTCATTGTTACTATTAGGGAGGTAAAAGTGTGAACAGTAGAACATTTAAATGATGATCAGCTGTTTAAACATTTTAAATAGCTGATTACCATTTAAGTGGATGTGGAGGGCAGTGGTAGCTGGGCACAGTGCCCTCACAGTGACAGCAGCTCTTGCTGGTGGACAGACTTGGAGCCCAGTGGGAGTGGGGGTAGCTGTACCTGGGGTTGCTCCCCATAAGGAGCAAGGAAGCACAGAGCCCAGTGGAGGGGGTCTGTGGTAGCGGCAGCTGTGCTTGACTGTCTGTGAGCAGTGTGGGTAGTTGCTGCTGTGCTCCAAACCTTCCCTCACTTGCAAATAGCTAAGCCCAGCTGCACCTACCCTGCCCTGGGTTCCAGACCTCCACACCTGAGGGGCAGGCTGCAGTTCATCTCCAAGTCTCTCCACTGCTTCTGGGGAGGCTAGCTCAGGTGCAGGTTAGCCCCCATCCAAGAGGTGCAGAGGCTTGGAGCATGGGGAGATGGTAGTCCACAGCTGGGCTTTGCTCTGCTCAAGTGACAGGGAGGCACAGAGTCCACATACGGGGGCTCTGGCATGAGGGCACGTCCAGGGTAATGATGATTGACGGCTCAGGTTGGGAGATTCCCAGGGGGAAAGGTTCACTGTTCACGTGGTTACCCCCCCCTTTTTATCTATATGTTTTTTGAAAAGATGGTAGAAGAATGGGGTGGGGGCCCCGTTTTTACAACCTCTCTCAAGAGTGTTCACCTAAGCTGAGAACCAGCCAGAAGTAGTGAGTACTGGAGATTTCATATCTCACAAGGACCATGACGAGTTGGCCAACACTTACGTCTAATGGCCAGGTCCCGACGTTTGCATCTGGTACTTGGCAGGCGGGA
The DNA here is from genome assembly GCA_007922195.1 of Podocnemis expansa. Lineage (NCBI taxonomy): Eukaryota > Metazoa > Chordata > Testudines > Podocnemididae > Podocnemis > Podocnemis expansa. The sequence goes on from ML682088.1 coordinate 4,057,793, forward strand.
ACGAATTACCTGCTCCATGGGGTCAGGGAGGGTTTGGGTGCTTCGGGTTGGAAGCATATGCGCACAACCCTAATGAGGGTCGATTGGGTGGGAGTGATGATTAAACACCAGCTAGTCTTGCTGGCGGTAAGTGAAGGATGGACAAGGCAGTGAGCTCATTCATACTGTGGGTAGAAGGGTAGGATCCAATAGAGGGTTTTCCGACCATCAGCCTGGGGGGGCAGAATGGTAGGGCCTCATCCACGGGGAAGTGTGCAGGAGTGTAGCTCCCGATATAAAAATGACCCCACGAGGGGAGATCCGTTTGGTTCGGGTGGGCAACAGTGGGGCAATATACTCTTCGATGTTGGGAGTGTGTTCCATGAACGCCGTACGTGTCCCACAGGAGGTAATAGAGTCACCACCCAAGGAGGTGGAAAGGGGAAAGGGGGGCTTTTCCCCCTGGTGGTGTGTCATATACAGAGGCATGATAGCCAGCAGTTCTGGCCCCAAGAGGCTATCAGTTGCCTGTTTGGGTTCAGACGGCAGGCTTCCATTCTGCCCTCTGTGGTGGGTGAGGAGGGTAGGGTAGTGAGAGGGTTGAGTCCTCTCAGGAGTGGAGGCATTAGGGTCAGATGAAGGGGTGTGAGTATGGGTTACACCCTAGTCCTACCCGAAGGGGAACAGGCTGCCTCACCTGTGAACCACTGATTTTCACCAGGAAGGAGAGAGGGAGAAGGACTATCTGTCATTTCTGAGAGGGAAAGTCCAAAAACTATGGGCACTCCGCCACGGTTTGGAGAAGGTGATTGACGATGATACTGGGGATTATAACCAATATTTCTGACTAACCATTTGAGAGCTCTCTTGGAGTTGCCTAGGAGAGGGGCCTTGCCAGGCGGGTCCCCCAAGTGGGATTCAAACTGAAGTCATGGTGGTGAGGACCAAGTCCTCACCAGTAACTTTTGGGGGGGGGGGATACAGCTTACTATCAGACTTTATGGGGCTGCAGGGCAGGGAAGTGGCCCTGCCTGGAGGAGGCTGAAATATTTCAATTCTCCCCTGGGGTCACAGACACTACCCAGAATGGCTGAGGTCTCCTCTGGGAAGAGGATGTAGCCTCCAAAAGGCAGGTTGAGGGCCACCTGTTGTGAGGCCAGGGGTTCTCTGGCTTCCTGTAGCCAGGCTGCACAGCGCAGGGTTATGGCTGAGGCCACAGGGCTGGCCGTCATATCCACCGCATCCCAGGCTGAAGGGAGGAGGTCCTGGGAAGCTATTTTACCTTCCTCCAGGAAGGCATCATACTCTTCCCTCACCTCCAGTGGGAGTTGATGTCTAAATTTGTGTATTGGCTCCCACTCATCCAACATGTATCTACTAGTCAGGACCTGATTGTTTGTGACCTGCAACTGGAAGTCTGAGAAGGAATAAACTTTGCGGCCCAATAACTTGAGCTCCCTGGCATCCCTTGATGTCGGGTGGGGATTGTGGGGGGCCTGTGCTGGCCCTAAGGCTGTCTCCACCACCACATGAGGTGGGACTGGGTGGTGGGTAAGTGAGAGGAACTCTAGCCCCGGGACTCTGTACTTGAGTCCTGTCGTATCCAAAACTGGGGAGATGGAACCCGGGTTTTGCCAGCGGAAGGAGGCCAAATTCCAAACACTAGGATGGAGGGGAACCATAACTGGTTCCATCGATGAGAACACTGGCCCAAATAAGGTGTCAGAGGGTATTTCAGAGAATTGAACCTCCATGCCATGTGGGCTGAGACACGGTGCAGAAGATCAAAGTGTGCCAATAAGTGGCCTGTATAAGAGCACGGCACCGGGTTCAGTGCTCTCACTGGTGCCAAATGGGCTGGTGCTAGCAAAGTTAGAGGGCCCTCTTGAGGGGACCATTCCTGGGGGTGGTACCGAAAAGGCAACAGAGCTGAGAGCTGGTGCTGATGCCGTTTGGAGCCCTCTGAAGCCCTTTCCACGGGGCTGGAACAGGAGGAAGACTCTCAGGACTCTCAGGGTGGCAGTGGGGACGGCAGAATGATATGGTGCCACAGGGACGGCTCCACGGGATCGGGACTTGCAGCAAGCTCTGGTGTTCGGGGGCCAGGGGCCGGTGATGGGGAAGGTGAACAGTTCCGTATGCGCAGCACCCAGGCCTTTGAAAGGAAGGCCAGCTTCCCTGTTCTAGGCAGAGCCGGAGAGGGGAGTGTAGGCAACAGGAGGAGCATCCTTGCTACCTCCACTGCCTCCGGAGTCATCGGACTCAGTACCGAGGCCAAGCGGTCCCAGGGGGTGTCTCATGTCGAAGAGGCGGGGCTATGTCGGCGCCACAGTACCAAGATCGGTACCGAGCTGGTCCTGCATCACCTTTTGGGATGGTGCTGGGTGGCGGGCTCCGGTGCTGAACTGGCACACGGTGCCGCAGGAGACCTCTAAAGCCTCAGGGGAGGAGTGCCAGGCCTGCTTGGAGGCCAGGGCACGGCACCTTTGCTCCCTGTCCTTGATTGTCCTCAGTTTAAAGGACAGGCAGATGGAGCATGCAGTGACCATGTGGCTTTCGCCCAGGCTTCGGAGGCACTTCTTATGGGGATCGTCCCACGGGAAGGACTTGCCGCACTCGGCACAGGGCTTAAACCCTAGCATGGTGGATGACGTCAGAGCGCAGTGTTCCGGCCCGGAAAGGGAGACCTTCTTTGGCGGGACTAAGTCCACAAATAGGTTCTCCCAGTTGGGCGAGAGGCTCATACAGCAATGACTGGCAGGCTGCTTGCTAAGCAAGGAGCGGGCAGTTCCACAACTGACCCTAAGGCTGAAGAAATGAAACTGGGAAGGGGCCGGGCGGCAGCCACATATATAGTCATGGGGTGATGTGGGGGGCAGTGGCCGCCTGCCCTCTTCTGACAGGCTAGGGCAAAAAGTTCCGACCAATCCGGCACTCCAGCACAGAGACACCTATTTCTGAATGTATCCAAGCAGCGCTCGAAGAAGAACATCTGTTCCTGCTGGTCTCTGGTGGGGAGTTTGAACTGGAAGCCAGAACACTAGGTTCTGCTATGCACTCTCTGAGCTGAGATCCTGATGCTAGATTGCAGGTGGGACTGGTTGCTGAGAATAGGATGTTTCCCTTGTATTAAAATCCCCCTCTGAGGGTAATCCTTGGCATGGAGGATGTATAAGCTCTATGGTTTTAATCCTTAACTCCCCAGACAAAAGGAAAGTGTTCACAGGGAGAAGGTGGGAAGTTGCTGGATTTTTCGTATCCAATTACTGTCCTGCCTCCCTCTGCCCCCTCCCACATTCTGCTTGCTGGAGCAGGAAGCTGGAAAGGACAGATTTGTAAATTATAGAAAAGGAAGAGGGCAGAGACATTGGGGGGAGGGGGGTCAGAGGTGAGGGCAGGAGGGGAAAGGAAAGGCTAGAATTAGCTAGGGGATGAAGGGAATCAAAGACTTAACCACAAGAGGGAGAAAAAATATAATAAAAAATCTCACAGACATAGCAGCCCATTAGACTAAAACAGCAGCAAGGTCTCCCCACCTACCCTATCAGTCAGCCAGCACAGGGGCTACCTTTGGGGGCAGATTCAGAGAGGATTTCCCTCCATCTCAGGCTAGCAAATTAACCAGCTTAAGGCCAGCACTGGAATGCTCTGTGCAATGCTTCTGCTTAAACTCATGTTTCTACAAGTGGAAGTACAAAGAGTGAATAGAGGGAGCCAGATCCTCCAGTGCCTTATGTCTGATGAAGTGGGATTCTCTCCCACAAAAGCTCATATGATAAATAAATTTGTTAGTCTTTAAAAGTGCCACCAGACTCCTTGTTTGTTTTTCTGGACTACATTAATGTGGCTACTGCTTGGGAACCTGCTCTTTTTGCAGTCATTTATACCTGTGCAGTGAGAGCTATGAGATCAGAGTGGGAGCATTCTGCAAATGCATTGCACTTTCTTGGCATACTGTTAAAAAAAAAAAAGCAACTAGGCTCACCATCAAGTTGACAGATTTTGGTTTCTGCTGGTTTTCAGATTCATTTAAAGCACAGGGTTTTGTGGTTTTTTGATTGATCCAAAGAGGGGGAAAAAGTGAAAGGGAGAGGTTTATTGGATGTATTTATCCAATGTATTTTAATACTTTATTTCTACCACAAATGCCAGAGAGAAGCTCCAGTAGGGGAGGGGAGGGTAGGATGGGGTGAGAACAGGGAAGTCCAAAGGAAAATCTCGTCTGTGCAGGCTGGGGGCTAGGAGCTGGCTGGGAGCCAAATCCAGCTTTGCGCCCTGCAAGCAGCTCAGAGCCTGGTCAGTTTCACAGTGGAAACCAGCCCACGGACGGGATCCCTGCCCTCCTGGTGGGGAAACCAGCCCACCGGGGGATCCTCGCCCAATTCGAATGATAGAGTCTAATATAGACGTTCTAAGTCGAAATAATAAAGCCCTCTTTATTTCAAATGAGGAGTCCAGTGAAGACTCTCTAATTCAAAATAATAATTTTGATTTAAATTTGAAATAGCTATTTCAAAATAACCATTTTGAATTAACATTGTCAGTGTAGACATAGCCTAGGGGATGTGAAGACACATTCTAGGCCTGTACCAGAGTAAATAGACTTCTGAGGGTAAATCCCTTTCTGCGATTATGAGGAGATAACCATATGTCCTGTTCCTCACATTTGTTCCCCCCGACTTAAATCAAAGCTTACTTCAACTAGTGCAAGGTTTTATGGGATACACAGCAAAAGTGAACAGGATTATTACAACGATAGAGGCCAATTTGTGCTATATTGCTGTGTAGTAGGGTCCTCAGTAGGCAGGGTAGCCCGGTGGTTAGCAGCTATTCAGCATGGGATAGTGGTCAGGGAACCTCAGCCCACCTGCTCTACCAAGCTGTGGCCCAGTGTCCTATGCGAGTCAGTAGCATTGGCTCCTGGGGATCGGGACCCCTCCACATTACTCTCCCTTGGACACTTCCTACCATTTCTCCCTGTGCTTCTGGTCCCAGATAAGGGCAAAAAAGAAAAGAGAGAAATCAAATCATCTGCCCCCACCAGGCTCAGCATACAGACCTGGTACTTGAGGAGTGGTTATTTAGTTTTTGAGAAACCAGCTGTGTATGATGCTGCAACAGCCACAGGGGTTTAATGGAGAAACCTGCTTCATTCCCACTTGTGGCTAATTATTTGACTAGCATTAGCTGGGGTAAAAGGCTAAACCCTACACATGACATGACAGCTGCCAGAGAGACAGGGTCTACTGTGAGGGAGTCCTTTTATAGGAAGCTGGTTCTGCCCTAGGAGCAGAACCAGAAGCCTGCTGGGATGAGAGTGCTGGGAAATAGTCAATGGGGCCTGGGCTTTCTAAGACCCATGTTCTTGGGCCCTTGGGAAGATTGCAATACAAGGATTTAAAAGCAGCTGGCATGGCCTTGGAAGACCAAGAGACTGTGATCTTAAGAGATCATTGTATTCTTAATAGTCCCTTAGTAATGGAGAAATAAGTCCCTCATGCTGGGAATGCAGACAACCTGCAGGGCTAGATCACCCCATGCCTGTTCCAGACTACATATCCACTGTTGCTACCATAGTACAAGCACGCTAGGCAGAAAAATGCTTATTCATCTTTCTAAGTATGCACAGGGTCAGGGTGTTCTAGGGCAAACAAGGCCTGAATTTCTCAGGACCCAAATGTAAGCTGCTGTCCAGTCTCCAGAATATCTACTTTCACTTATAAACAAGTGTAACTCTTGAGTTATTATACTTTAGGGCTTGTCTTCCTTAGCATTTTTTCAATTTATTGATTGCCAGTTAATTGAATCTAGCTAATATCTTTGTAAAGCCTAGTGTTGACAAGGGCTAGACAAATAATTGATGGTGTTAGTTGTTTTTTGTCTAGGAATTTTGAAGATGGAAAAAATTGCTTTGGGCCAAACAAAATACTTTGCTTTTTTTAAAAAACTATTTATTTTACATCGACTTTTAAAAACTGCTGTTTCATTTGAAACAACTATTTCAAATGTGCACTTTGAAAATGTCACAACAAAACACCTTTTTAGGTTTTTCAGAAATTTTTATTATTTTTAACAAATGCCATTCAATAAAATGGACACAAATGTGCAAAGGTTTAGTGTTGCTGAAGTGGTGCCTCTCTCCCCCAAAGAAAAAAAAAATTGCACTCATTTCTAATCAGGGCATGCCTTAAACATTTGTTTCATGCTACAAAAGTAACTACCTCAGCTAAGTACTAGCGGGGTAGCCATGTTAGTCTAGGTCAGCAAAACAAACAAGGAGTCTGGTGGCACTTTTAAAGACTAACAAATTTATTTATTGTGAAAATTCAAATGATAAATAAATTTTAGTCCTTAAAAGTGCCACCAGACTCCTTATTTGTTTTATCTTGGCTAAGAACACTAGCATAGACCTACCTCTGGTCTGTGAAAAAGCCTAAGTGCGTCCGCAGAGATCATGGAACAAGAGAACTAGGAGCTGTAAATTGCCTATTGACCATGAGGGCTTGATGTAGATGCCTAGTGGTGTTTAAATGTCTGTCATCGTCATTTGTTTTGTCAGGAGGTGGGAGTGGAGGGGAAATGACAGATTTGCACAATGTACTGTAAATGCCATCTAACTTTTTGAGTGGTATCTGAGAGAGGATGCTCCTTTGTGATCAGAGAAAAATATACTTGGCAGGAAGTTTGGGGATCCTAGCAGAGTCCATGGGTCTAGTGAAGCCTTAGTACGAAAGCCAGATGGCATTCACCGTCTACTGTTAAGTGCAATCTAACTCAAGCAATTCTGCTAGACAGTGCTTAGACCACCACCACTTTCTCCCCCCGCCATGCCAATCTGACCCCTTGATTTGTTTAATGTGGAAAAGAAACAGATATTTCTCTTTCCTCTTTAAAAAAACAAAAACCCTTTCATGCTTTCTTTATCCATCACCAAATACTCTTCTACCTTTTGCAGGTCATTTTTAAAACACTAGGTGCCAACTTCTGAGTTGATTGGTGTCCATGCTTCTTACAATCTCTGTCCTTAGTTCCCAAGCCCATCAGTTAGTTTCAAATGATCTTACCATGAGCAACGTGCCACATGTGCTCCCAGCAACCCTATACTGATTCTTAGGCAGGAGTTCCTCGGGGCAGAACATGGCTTTCAATATGCCTGTACAAGGGGATTCTGAACTGGATTACTGTTCTGTGTGGTACTGCAATGCAAATTATTATTAATAATACTCTAAATAAGGGCCTGTCTCCATGGAGATATTGAGCAGGATAAGTTTTGTAGAATTAAACTATTCTTCTAGAGCTACTCCAGAACAGCGTCATGTGTGGATGCTCTAGGCCAGAATAAAAGTGAGGTTTATATTTATTTTATTCCAAACCATAGAGCAGGCACACACAAACTCATGCGGCATAAGCTTTTCCATTTCAGTTTGTTACTTAATTGATAGTCCCACAGTATTCCTTTCACCGCTGCCCTTGCCTGTTGGATTCTTTTCAGCTCTCCAAATCTTTCTGTTGGCCCTGTGTATTTCCCCAGTATGTATCTGATTTAACTTGTCTCCTGAAATTTCAATCAACTGCTGTTCTTTCAGCATCCCTAGTAGCATTACTTCATTTTCATTATGTTTTTATGTTCATGGTTGTTAAACACAGATCTCCACTCTGATGCTATATTTACCCATTCCTCTTTACTGTCTGCCAAGAGGGCAAGATCACAGATTAGTTTTCTCTGTCTCCACAGGCTTAGTTCATTAGTAGGAGAACTCCATAACTGGGATAAAATGTCACTGTTAAAAGTGAGAAGAAAATATGCCTATAGATAGCATTCAGCTGTTTGCCTGTGGGGAGGCACAGCAAACTCAAACCCTGAGCCTGCAAGGTATCTGCATAGACTGACCCTACCGAAGTCAGTGGGCCTCTGTGCAGGCACACAGGTCCATCTGCACACAGAAACTTGTAGCATCAGGTCCTAAGACCTATGTATTTATTTTTGTGTAAAGTGCTACCAAATTAGAATTTTTGCCTTTCACAACCTCTCTCCATGGTTCTAAAGGACTGCAAAATGCAATTAAAGAATCAAGTCCATGTGGATTTTTCTCCTTTCTCACAGGGCCTACAACAGACAGAAGGATTTACCTCCTCTCTTTGCAACACCAAGACACTTCCCAGATGGTCTGCCCACAAATAAAGCATGCTACTTCCCAGATTCTGCAAGACAGGATTTCCCTTCTCCCATGCTGCCAGGGACATAAGGCCAATTTTTTTTAAGGTATGATCTGCTGGGTGACTAGAGAAGTCACTTCACCACCTCTTTGTGCCTCTTCTGAAAAGCTGATGACATTGACCTCATTTTGTAAAACTCTTTGGCTGTGTCTACATATAACTGCTTAGTTTGCACTTGCTTAGTCCCAACTAAGAAATTTGGAGTTAATTTGAACTAACCACGGGTTGGTTTGAACTAATTGAAAGTTTTTAGTTCGAACTAACTGCGTTTTCTTAGTTTAAACTAAAAAGTTAGTTTAAACTAACTTTTTAGTTCAAACTAAAAAAAAATGCAGTTAGTTTGAACTAACTGCTTAGTTTGAGTTTATTTAGTTTGAATTAGCATGGTTACATTGTGCTAGTTTGAACTAAAATTCAAACTGTGTTTAGTTTAAACTAACCATTTGAACTAACTAGTTCTAACTAAGCCTTGCTTATTTCAAATTTAAAAAAAATTTAGTTCAAACTAGGCAAAGCCTAGTGTAGACAGGGATCAAATTAGTCTGGATTAAGCCTCCTTAATCTGGACTAATTTGCTAGTGTGGACGTAGCGTATGAGATCTACTGATGAAAAGAGCTATTTTAGAGCTAGGTATTTTGTTATTAAAGATGTGGAGAGGCACTTAGTGAGATTTTCAAGTATCTAGGCACCTTATTTAGCACAAAGGGGTAGGCTCTGTGGCATGGTGAATAAAGCGCCACCTTCAAAATACCTGGGTTCTTTCCTGGCTCTGCTTCTTGTCTGCTGGATGACTTTGAGCAAGTCACTTAATTGTTCTGTGCGTCACGTTCACCATCTGTAAAATTAAGGCAATGATACTGACCACCTTTGACTTGTGCTGGCTTCTTACTAATGAAAAGTGCTATATAAGTGTTTTGTGGTGTACTCCATTAACTTTTTTTCTTCTGTCCCCCACATGGGAATCAATGGGGATAAGGCAGCTAGCAACATATCTACATGTTTAGGCGCCTAAATACCTTTGAAAATGTGTCCATAAAGATATAAACGTTTCTCCAGAGGTAAAGACAGAGGCATTTTTTCTTGCATTCAGATCAAATTCAATGTATTAAATAAGAAAACTACGGAATCCTATTTAGTATTAATGAAAATGACTGCAATGGGATGTTAAGTTGTATTTATACAGTACCACCACTAGGTGGCACTGTATATAATAGACCCTATTTAAACTAATCTGAGCCATAACTAGCAGAGAATTTAAACAATTTTAGGATGGTCACATCTGGTTTGTTCATAAGCAGGCTCTGTAGCTAGTCCATAGTTGGTACAGAGGAACATGACAGGGCCCAGCCTGACAGTCAGCTGACTTTTTTTTCTTGTCTTCAGATTCCTAGAACAATAATCATGAGTGGTGAGCAGTTCCCACACATACTGTGCCACTTTCTACCAATGTGCTTCAGCGTATGTCCCCAGGGAGCATTTCCAGGACTGATGTTAGTTCAGTCTGTATAGCTCATTCACCCTTGCTTTCTCCACTGATGTTGCCCACAAAGGAGCCAGCAGTGATGAGAGAAAGTTTGATGTGGCCACTCATTCATTTGGATCTAGCCATTATGGACGTAGGCTGGATTAGCATGGTGCCCTGGAGTCCAGACCGAGATCACAAGATGATTGTGAAAAGTTCACATGTTGCTGTTTCCTCCGTTGGATGTGGAAGGATTAGAGGACTTGGGGGTTGGGGGGAGCTGGCTAGGAAGCCCAGGCATGGGGAGAGGGACAAAGGACGGGGGAGTGGAAGGGTATGGATTTCGGGATGTGTGTGTGTGGGGGGGAAATAAATCTCAATAGGGTAAGTACATCATTTTTAGGGGGTAAAAAGTTAAGTGGAGGACAGGGGAAAAAAGCAAACACACTGCTTCCCTTTCTCCACCCCTGCAGCGCCTTCTCTTAAACTACTGCATCTGAACTACTTATGGCTCCCCTTATTAGTCCCTCCTGCATGCAGAAGTGTGATTGGGCTTGTGCAATAATGCCTATATAGTGGATACCCCATATTATTCCTTGGAAGGGAGGAGGATTTCATTCTGTAGGAGTGATGTTCAGAGCAGCAATTCACAAGTTTGACCTGAAACAAAACTCAGCAAGACATTCACCCCCTGTTCTTCATGCTCTGCTTTCACCTTCCACTGGATATAGGCTCTATCCTGACTTTCATAGGGTTGACTATAGCTAGCCAGGAAGCCACATCTTTCTGTGGCCAAGACACGGAAGCCAGTTACATTCCACTGGAACTAAGCAGCCCTCCTCCACGAGGAGGGGCCTTGAGAAAACAAAACTTTCACAGTGGCTAAACAACTCTCACTCATTCCTGTAAGAGACAAGAATGCCCATGGACCTCACTACATTCAGAATTGAATGCGAAATGCCTCCCTGAAGTAGCTTACCCTCACTAACTTCACAGCATAGGATGCCCACACCAAATAAACAGACTAACCTGCTCAAGTTCTTTCTCGTAACAATGAGGAAGGAAGAAAGATCGTTGGGATTTGCTATCTTAAGTATTTCAGGGCCCTCTGCGACTATGATGGACACTATAAGTAGGAAAGTAGGTGGACAAAAAGAATGTTCCCCTATAGAAATTAATCCAACAGTTTAGGGCTAAAAGAAAGAGATACTTAAAAATGTATTTGCAGGGAATCCCCTCCCTACCTCTCCTTGTTATCTGTGGGGGAGAAACAAAACCAGACTCTCTCTGGCCCACACCTGTGTTGTGTGGTTACAGCTGGCTTTTTATTCAAGACTCCTCCACCCTCCCACACGCTGCGTTTCTGTTGGTTGTTTCACAGGGGCTCCTGTTGCGCTGTAGCTACAAGGATTCCTGTTCCCTTTCACTCATTTGCCAAGTCTGGGTTTCTTCCACCTTTCCTTTGCCATCTGCCTGTTATGCTGCTCAGTATTGTCTCCTTGCACTCCTGTGTCAGTCTGTCTGTTTCCATCTGTTGTCTCTAGTCTTTAGGGAAGTGGTTTTCAAACTATTTTCCTCAGGACCCAGTTGAAAAAAATTGTTTATGCCCATGACCCAACAATTACATGTTTCAGCAATGCATTCTAGTCTTTCAGGGGCTGCAGTAGGGGTGCCATGACCCAGGACCCTGAGGATCTGTAACCCATTATTGGGTCCCAACCCGTGGTTTGAAAACCACTGCTTTAGGGTAAGGATTGACTTTTGGTTCCATGTTTGTTCAGCACCTAGCATGACAAGGTCCTGCTCTATGACCTGTGCTCCAAGGGCCTATGATGCTGCTAATACATACAAAAATAATTCCTAGGGACAATGTGCCAGATATTGGTTATTCTGGGCCTGAGGTGTGTGGTCATTCCTGCTGACCTCAGCTCATTCTTTAAGAGAAACATCTTGATTATTAGACTGTTAAGAAGTCTGGGCTTCAAGAAAACAGGTACAGGAATTTGTCTGATTATTTGAACATAGAGCAGTCCCCATTACAAAGGCCTGTAAGCCTCTATCCCTAAACAACCCCAGTCCTATGCAGGTTCCCCCCACCTGCAGTTGTTTTTGAGGGAAGAGAGTAGGCTTTCTAGTGTCTTCAGGGGCCACCTCCTCCACTCCCTGGAGACCTGAGCGATATGGGGCACATCTATGCTCTCTTCCATAAACCATCTCCTTCTTCTTCTAAGGGAAAGAAATGCAAGATTTTTTCCTCCCTGTCCTTTTCCCCCACTCATGACCCTGGCTCACATGCCTCATGATGGCTTACTGGTGGCTGAACACAGCATTATGTTCATGCAGTACTAGGTGTCCATCATTACAAATGAAGCCCTAGACACCGAGCAAACATTGCCAAGATTGCATTATGTCCTTGGCAGTCTAATAGTGGCAGAGAAATGGATGCAGAGTGACGCCCCCAGCTTGAATTCTAGTCCCAACTCTTCTACTGTCTTGCTTTAAAAAGTTAAGTTCTGCACATATATGGTGTGCATGCTTTGGGCCCAGTTCCCCATTTCAGTCAAGATACACTGGATGCAGAAATGGATGGGTGTGTCTGTGAGGGAGGGACTGTTTTCAGTCACTCTTGTATCTGCCCCATTCTTTTTTCCAGAGGTCTGCATAGCTCCTGTGCTGTGTGGTACAGCAGACTACAGCAGACTTGGGGCTTCTCTAATTTATGCAGTGCTCTGCTGCCCTAGCCTTTCAGGTAGTAATAGAGTAGCCAGTCAGTGGAATGCAGCAGCACTGTGGTCACATCCTCTTCCCTGTAGCCTTGCCTCCATCTCCTCCCCCTAAAGGCAGGGGTGAGTCCTACATCAGCTCTAGACACCTCGGGAACCCTTTCCCTGCAGGCATTCTCTTAGGTTGGTTCAGCCACACTTCCAATCAGAGGATCTGGCACATTATTTAATTAGGTCCCACAATGCCTCTTGTAAGTAAACAGCATTAATCTCATTTTCCAGAGAGAGGTTATTGGGAAGTGACTTGCTCAGGCTTACATGGCAAGTCAGCACACAACAAGGATTAAGAAAGAGTTTTCCAAACTGCTAGGCCTATGTCTGATCCACACATCCCTACCTTCACTCTGGCGCTGACCTTCAGGTTCAGCTCACCTGTGCTTTGCACAAGACCCAAAGCAGCTGGGGCAAAGGTGGCTAAGCATCCTCTCTCCACGCTTGTGATCTTGGCAAATTTGCATTGCTGTGTAACTGGTGATTGCCTGCACTGGCCCACGGGTATGCAATGTGTTTTTAGAGGTGGCGTGCTGGGAGCAAGACAGGAGACTATGTCACGGGTGACATAGTACCACCTACGTAAGTTCTGGGTCAGCTGGAGGTTCCTCCACAGCAAGGGGCTCCTCAGCTGACCGTTTAGACTTAAAGCTAGCCTGCTTTACACTGTTAGTGTGGAGCAATTAAGGCAAAAAATCTGATCCTGGGTTCTGCCTCAGTTTTCCACCCTCTGAAAAATGAGGTTATCTTTCTTACAGATGTGCCCTGCAGTTCATCTAGCTTGATGCACAACTGGCATTCGTGACGGCATTCATTGACAGCAGGAGGCACGTGGGCAGGTGGTTCCTATGCATGACACACACGAGACCCAGTGCTGAGACCACTTACACTGTATGGGTCAGTATTCCCAATAGGACAAGTCTGTGGGAGGAAAGCTGGACAGGAAGCAAGCCTTTGTCGGGCAGCAGCATCTCCACTCAGATTCTTCACTATGCACGTACAGTTTCTGTAAATAAGGCATTGCTTCCAAGCTATGGAGCAAGAGGGTGGCAGTGACAGATGAGAGGCTTAACCAGCTCTGCAGTTGGGGCCTCAGACACCGGGCCCTGTGTTTTGTGCAAAGCACAGAATTGCTACAGGATGACTAAAACAGTGATTTAGGGACTTGCCCTGCATCCACTGAACACATAGAGCAGACCCTCTGGGCTGATGAGTCATACTCTGCACAGGGGGCAAAGGTACCTGTGAATCCCCTTTACACATTTTTGATCCCTGGGGCTAGTTTAGGGAGTTGTAACTGATGACTGCCTGCACTGGCTTATGGGGGGACTAGCTGTGTGAATTAGATCAGAGCCTGAGAGTCAAGAGTGTGACTTTGGGCAAATCACGTAACCTCTCTTTACCTGCATGTACCCACGACTTAAAAAGGCCCCACAGCACAGGGCAGAGCAGAGGTGGCCAAACTTATGGAACTCAAGAGCCACACAATCTGCTTATTAAATCTTTGAGAGCTGCACTGAGGCATAGAGCTGTGTAGCATCTATCTTCCTCACATTTTAGTTTCTTGTTATTCAACATCATGTTTCGAAGGACTTATAAAACACGTTTTACTTAGTAAACTGCTTTAGGGCCTACAAGAAAATCTGAACATGCCACTGCTTCTCCTCACCATCCCAACCCCCTTCCTGACCCCCAGGCCCTGAAGCTGGCACCCCTGGACTGACCCTTCCCTCCCCAGGGCCCCCTTACCTGGCTGCTCTAGTGGCTAGGCGCATGCTGGGGCTCCCACTGAGCATGCTCAGGGTGGGAGATTTGAAACGCCTAGGCTGAGGCTGTTTTCCAAAACTGATTTGCTGATGTTCTTCCACGAGCCTCATGTTTGTATTCAAGAGCCACATGTGGCTCCCAAGCTGCCGTTTGGCCACACCTGGGCTAGAGTAACTCTAATTTGCCCCCCATTCAGGTGGGGGGCCACACTCACTGTCAGAGCCGTAACTACGGCGGGGCCAACAGAGCACAGTCCCAGGCCACCTGAAGTGGCTCAGTAGAGCCACGCTATTAAAGGGGCAGCTTTGCGGCACCAGCTCTGAGTGCCGCGAATGGGAAAGGGGGCGTTCCGATTGGAATGCGCCCCGGGTGGCAAAATGGCGAATTACAGCTTTGCTCATCGTCACCATAGCATTTGAGAACCATTCAGCAGTGTGTTGAGCGATGTGACTAATGCATATCATGTGTTCATTCCTTATCCTCTCCCCAAAGGGAGAAATGTGTGCAGTGGAGTATCTCGTTTCAGTGTTTTTTAACACACCTGTGGGGTTTATGACAGTGTGGAAGACCCAAATTAACCCAGCTACCTCTCCCTCAGACTTCAGTCTGCCATGCCCCTGATGCGGCATGGATGCTCCCTGCTCTGGGGGCAGAGGAACTCCTGTAGAAACAGCATAGAGCCCCCACCCCACCCCATGAACTGGCCCTAGCCTCTTGCATTCAGATTATGGCCCCTCTGGTTCCTGAGACCAGGCATAGAAAATTAGCAAATTCCTTTTGGACTGAAAAGTGATGAGCAGCAGAGAGATGGGTTTATAATGGGAATTGCATTTCAGCCTTCACTCTAGTACATATTGTCACAGAACAGATCACAACCCACCCAGCTGCCAAGGCTGTGGGAATAACCTCTCAAACCCAGACCTCAGATCTGCTGTTGCCATGTTTTTCTAATAGTGGATTATTCCAGAATCCAAATACACCACTTGACTATTTCTGTAAGAGAGTGAGTGGGTTGTTTCATGCTCTTGGCTTTTATCTTGCCTTTATAGAGATTAGATGAAACTGAAAACAAATCCTAAGAGTTTCCATTATGTCTTGTGAGTCCGGTGGCAAAGACTAAACAAGTTTCTTCAGGCATAAGCTTTTGTGGGCTCTAACCCACTTTATCTGATGCAACTGCATCAGATGCAAGCAGATTGTAACCCATGAAAGCCAATGCCCAAAGAAATGTTAGTATTTAAGGTGCCAAAGGACTTTTGTTGCTTTTGCTGTATACAGACTAACATGGCTACACCTCTGGAACTTTTTCCTTGAGGTTTTCATTTGGCTTACATAGCAGCTATGATAGACAGCAGCCATCTCACTGTGAAGCAATCATACACACTCATTCCTGAATCTGGTTCCTCCAAAGGGGCGTGAGCCTGGGCAGTTCAAAAATCTGAGTCTGAGGAGGGGCAAAGAGATAGGATAACAAAGTATTTGGGGAAAATAGATTTTATTTGAGACATGATTAATCTACATGTTTTGGGTACTTTTAAAGTGCCTTGGTTTCACTGTAGTTTCTTGCACCAGCACTGCGATAGGAAGCTAGAATATTCTAAGAAGCACCATTGAACTGACAGGAGGATCTGGGCACCTTCCAGAAACAAACATCCTGGGATGGAACATTGGACAGTCTCCTAAAAACTTCTGTTTAAATAAGGCTATTTTTCTTTTGGCCAAGTGTAAGCGGATGCAGCACCAGACCTACCTGGAGGGCACCTCCTGGTGGTGTTTTCAGGGAAATTTGCTCAAGTGATCCCCCTCCAGGTAGTCTGTGCTCCGCTTCTTCACATGATGACTCCTCCTCTGAAGCCTGTTCTGGGACCTTACCCCCCAGCTAAGCCCACAAGTCCACCCCTTCCAGGGTTCCAGCCACTGAAACAGTCTAGGGCCAACTCACCCTCATTCTGGCCACTAAAATAGTCAATGGCCCAGGAAGCTGTGCCATCCGTGGCACACTAGAGGAGTGGAGAGGGGCCTAGGCCTGCCCACTTCTCCAGGCCTTGGCCCAGGGACCCTAAAAGCCTCTCCACTGAGGCCTCCGCCTCCCTCCAGTTACTCCACAGTTTACGTCAGCTCCCTGGGCCACTTCCCCACAGCCCCAGCCACAGGCAGTTTTGCTACTGGAGTCTAGCCACTGTCCACTCCTTGGCCTCCCTGCCCCAGACCGCTGCTCCAGCTACTCCCACAATCTGTTCCCATGGGATCCCCGGCTCCAGTCAGCACCTAGTGTCTATTCCCACTCAGCACACTCCAGGGTGCTAGCTCCCACCGCCAACCTGCTAGGAGAACCTTCTCCCTGCAGCTCCCACAGCAGACTGACCCTAGCTAGCTCCGCTACTCTTACTCTTATACTGGCAGCCTCACCCTGATTGGCTGCTGCACGCCCACACCCTTTTAAACTCCTGGTGGCCATAGTAGAGACACTGCACTGCTACACCAAGGTTTTACAAATGGTAGCTAAATAGGATCCAGAGACAAATAGTAGAGTAGCTACTGAGGAGGGGATTGGCTGTATTCCAGCTGGAGGGTCCATATATTCAGCTCTTTGGGAGTGCATTTTCCAGATCTCAGTGACCTCTTAGATTTACACTCGACTCTCTCCTGCATTCTACTTGTGAAGCTGTGTCCCTAGCAGAGACTGCAATTATGGTGTAAGAGGAACATACGCTGCAATGTCTACACAAGCGAAGAAATGGCAGTGCCCTTCTAAAGTTAGATGATCGTGAACACTAAGGGAAGGACTAGATATGAAGAAGCTAATGATTTCAGCTGAATAGCAATGAACAGGGGAAACAAATCCAGTGCAGGGCACAAAGGAAACTCCAAAGACTGTGATTACATCATCTTCACTGGAGTGGTGAATGCCATAGCAGCTCTGGCAGTGAGCCCTGAGCCCTAAGATCACACCGAACCTGCACACGATTTTAAATAAGTTTACATAAAGATTTTAATCACAAATAAATGCACAGTTATTTTTAATTTATAGAGCACTGTTAGGTGTACACAGCACTTTACAAAGCACACAGAAGAACAACATATGCTCTGAGGACTGTAGGGGGAGGAGATTCCACTGAGGAAAGGGACACTTTCTCTGAGATGACGGGGTTTTCCTCCGAGTTGGTCTCATGCAGTAGGAATTGCTGGCTCGAGTCCATTAATTGGCTGCAGTGTTTTAATTTATTCAGATTCCTAACAGCAAAGGTCCACTCACAAATGTAAATGATTCCAAAGGAACTAGAACTGGCCCCATCACTGAGCTCTAGAGAGCTGTCACATGGGCCATGCGGCAGGCATTTACCGCAGTTCAGTACGTTTCCTTCATGAAATTTGGATTTGAAAAGACCAGACCATTAAAAGTCAGTCAGCCAGGGCTAAACTTTGGCTTAACCTTTGAGTCTGCAACATGAAAAGCATGTATGCCTTTTGAAAGTACCTTGAGCCAATGACTCCTGGAGCCTATGGGTATGTCCAGCATCCAGCTGACTCTCAGTCAGATTTCCAGGGCACGTGCTGGGAGATAAAAACCGAAATGCCACTGGTCTGAATCTATCCATGGGAAACACTTGCCATTGCAAGAAAAAGCCTCAGCTCCTCTGTGGCTGCAAACAAAGGCATCCATCCACAAAGTTCCCCATGCTTTCCGGAGCAACTGGCAGCAAAGGCCCCTGCACCTCCAGGAGCTTCAAGTTCCTGCTCCCCTCCAAGTTTAATATTTTTAAATACATTCAACTAATTGTTCATTCTCTAGTGAGAGTGAAGAAGCAGCTACAGGCTCCCAATGAGTTCTGGTCACTTTGGGAGTGGCGAGTTTTGTAGAGCTAGCTACAGAATGAGCCTTTCCCAAGCTTTCCTGGCCAGCAGTTGCTCAAACTTCTGAAGCTGCTCAGCAGCTTTAGTGAACATAGCAGTTCTTTATTCTCCTGCCTCCAGGCCCTACACCAGCTCTCACCAGCACACTGCCTTTTCAGAGATACACTGAAGCTGGGGAGCCACTTACAGAAATCATAACCACACCACAGAACTAATATATCTTGTCTATTCCTAGTTTCTAGGCTGCCCAGTCACACTGGATAAACACATCAGCTTGATACTTTTGCTAAAATAGTTAGCACTAAAACAGTCAGAAATATCACAATTTAAATGTTTCAATCGGAAGTCTTCTGCGTTAGCACCCTGAACGGAGGGGCAGGGCTTCTCTCAGAGCAGCTTCTGCCTCTTGGCCTGCAGAGTCGCACAGTTATTAGCACTATGCTGGGTGACATTTTGAAATCATTCTTCACAAGATTAGGGGCTACAAACTTTACACAGGCACAGAGAGAACTTAAATTCTGAAAACTGAAGGGCCACAAGTTGTGTGCCACAATCTTACAAGCTGCAGACCTGATCCAGAGCCAAACTACTGCTTGGCATGTTTACCTTCACTTCAACATGAAATTATTTTGCAGAGAACAAAACAAAGAGCAAACCCTATTATTTCATCACCTGCCAGGTCTGAGATTCCAGACTGATTGACGTCCCAGCACACAGCTCCCTGACTCCCATTGCTCCATGACCCCATACCTCGCCTGTCAGCCCAGGAATGTGCCAGCCTTCTCTGATTCAGCCACTCCCACTCCCAATTGCTGCAGATGTTTCTTGTGCCCACATGGCACCGTACTTGCCCAGGACCAAGTCGCCACTGCTCTCTACCACACGTGCACTCTCTGATGCGACACTAAGTACGAGTTGCGGCTGAAGCTCTTTCCACACTGTGCACATTTGAAGGGCTTCTCCCCAGTATGGGTCCTGCGGTGCCGGATCAGAGTGGAGTTGTCACTGAAGCTCGTCCCGCACTCGGCACACTTGTAGGGCTTCTCTCCAGTGTGCGTCCTGCGGTGCTGGACGAGGTGGGACCTCTGGCTGAAGCTCTTCCCACACTCAGGACACATGTAGGGCTTCTCTCCTGTGTGGGTCCGGCGGTGGATGATCAGCTTGGAGCTCTCGCTGAAGCATTTGTCACAGTCTGTGCATTTGTAAGGCTTCTCGCCTGTATGCAGCCGCTGGTGCGCAATGAGGTTGGAGCTGTCGCTGAAGCATTTCCCGCACTCAGGGCATTTGTACGGTTTCTCACCCGTGTGGAAGTTGGCATGTCTGATGAGCCCCGAGTTCTGGTAGAAGTTCCTTCCACATTTTGCACAGACGTAAGGCCTCTCTCCTGTGTGGTTCCTTTGGTGCTGCACCAGATGGGTGCTCTGGCTGAAGCTCTTTCCACAGTCTTTGCATTGGTAGGGTCTCTCCCCTGTGTGGATTCTCTGGTGTTGGATGAGGTGTGAGCGACGGCTGAAGCTTTTCCCGCACTCGGTGCACACGTAGGGTTTCTCACCTGTGTGGATCCGCTGATGGCGAATGAGGTCCGAACTCCGATTGAAACTCTGTCCACATTCAATACAGATGTAGGGCTTCTCTCCCAGGAGAGTTTGCTGGTGAACGATGGTGTCTTTGCGTTTCCTGAAGCCTCGCTCACAACGAGAGGGTTTTTCCTGTCTTGCCTCAGGAGAATTTATCTCCTGCCTCATGCAGGTTTTGTCCTGGTCAGAACTCGGAGAAACTTCCCTTAGGAAAAAGTCTGAGAACGTCCCATGGGGTTCCACTGTCGTGGGACCTTCCTGCTGAGGATTCGCCTCCTCATTTTCATTCATGTTCCCATCACCTGCTGGAACAGAATGAGAATCCAGACATACAGCACCCCCTGCTGTTCCAGTCCTGGGCTCTCCCTCTTTTCACTGCTCTGCCAAAGCATTTTGTTCCTGACCTGTGCCTACCCATGCTTTTCCTATGGACCCACAGCTCTGTCACCACACCTCAGTCCTGACCTGCAACTTTGACAGCCCTGCTCTCTCTTTTACCCACCCTCACATATCCCCTCCACTAGCCCATATCCTCAGAGGGAGAGGGCAAGAGCCTGATTCTGTTCCACGCCAGTGTCACCCCGCTGCTTTAGTCTGAGGTGATCTGGATTTATACTGGTATAAGTGAGAGAAGAGTCAATCCTACAGGATCCAGGCTCACAAAACAGACACCTTGACTGCAAACAGCTACACTAGAAGCTGCCTTCTCCATCGCCTCTTAACTGCTGATCTAAGAAGCATGGGACAGAATTCCCTCTTGGATACAGTACACTGGATGCCACAGCTCCCCCACTCATAAAGCCCAATTCAGGACCTCCTGGTATCATGGGATGTGTTCAGTCCCCTCTTGGCACATTTTACTTGCACAGACCCTGCCCCATAAAGACTTTAATCGGAGAGAAGTGTGAAAGGGAAAAGGAAGATCAAAAATAGAATAATGAAGACACAGACGTGGGAGGGAGGGGAGGGGTGAAAGACCAGCCCAGAGGCCATTAAAAAAAAGGAGCAAGATCTGCAGAGGTAACAGAGCAGGAACAAACAGAGGAGGAAGAGATACAGAAAAAGCAGGGGGGGTTGAAGCTTGGGATCCTCACATCAGGTGGTGCCTCAGGCCAATGTGAAGCAGTGAGTTTAGCAGTGATACCTAGGGATGCACAACAAAACAGCATTTAGCCTTCCCCACTCTGCCTCCTCATTCACCTGCCTGGGGAGAGAGAATTGAAAGCATTTGGGACTACAACAAAAATACCCTTCCTCCCCCAGGGACTGTCAGATAACCAGCATGCCTTTATTTATCCTCACCCTTTGTGCAACTGGAAGGGAGGCTCTGCTGGGGTGCAACCCCAGCTGGGTATTTTTTTTTTTGTGGTTGCTTTGCTTTTTGTTTTTTTCTTCCCTTGAGCAGCCTAGCCCAGCCTTCAGTCCCCTTTCTGCTGCAGCCCAGCCTTGCAAGCAGCAATTGCATGCCTGTCAGCTGTTGTTTTCTCCCCCGCACCCCTAGAGCTGCATGTCCACCCTCTCCCATTACAGTAGCCTCACCCATCCCTGACTCACCTCTGCCACTGGCCGCAAAAACTGAGGTGTGTTTTATTCCCTTAGGCTCTCTGGCCAGGGCTCATTGGAAGCAGGAGGGAGTCAGGCACTTTGCAGACTAGATGCACCCCCAGCACTAAGAAGCAGAGCCAGACAACCCAGGCTGCAGGGTAATGGACTGCTGGGAATAGGAGGAAGTCCCTTATTTCTGAAGCCAGCCACCATCTGTGTAAATACTTCCTGCTTCTCAGTAGGAAATAGGGGAGTGCTGTGGCTGCTGCTCTATGGTTGTAACCCTTTGCTTGCATCCCCAGGCTAGTGCTGGCAGCCTCAGCAATTCAACACCCACCCCAGGCAGGCTGCTGGTTTGTTTTTCTTCAACAGCAGATTTTTTAATGAAAAGCCCCCTTGCTTGGGGTTGCATCACTCAGGGGGTGTGGCTCTTTTGTGCCCGGGGAATCTCCAGCCTCATACCTAAAATATACTGAGTGGGAGGCTGGGGCTTGTCTCCTTTCATGTCTGACCAGTGCCTCCCTGTGCATTCTTCCCAAGGCTTTCCTCTGCACCTGTCCCTGCAACTGGTGTTTTCACTAGCTTGCTGCTGCTCCTCGTGTCTGGCCACCGGCCTCTAGCCAGGCACCTTCCCTTAGCTCAGGGTAGGCAACTCCCGGCAAGTGTGCCGACAGTGGTACCCAAGCCCATTCAGAGCGGCAAGCAGCACCCTCTGCAGTACCACAGAAATTGCCACTCCTGCCACTAAAAGCCACTCTGGATGGCTTCGTTCAGCTGCAGCTCGGACACCGGGGGGGGGGGGTGTCTCCCCATGCCTATGTCTCCATGTGGCACAGAGAAAAGCTGCCCAGAGCGGCTCCTCTCTAGTATGATGCTCTCCAAAGGAGCCACTCCGGGCAGCTTCTTTCTGCAGCATGCCTGGGATCCTCTGAAAGGAGCTGCTTCTTTTTTTGGCATGCCTGGGGACCCCTGTTGCCAGGCACACCACCAAGATGAGCCACTCTGGATGAATTCTTTCCATGGCATGCCTGGGAAGAGCTCCCACTCAAGCTGTGACCACTACTCAATTTTCAGGCAGCTGCCACATTTTTTCAGCAGAGGGGCTGGCACCAGCTGAGGGTTGGGGAGGAAGGACCAGCAAAAGGTTGCTGACCCCTGCCTTTGCTGTTGTCTGGAATAGCTCTCTGGCAAGGGGATGGCTGTCCAACTTCTTCCTCTGGGCCCTGCCTATTGCTAAAGCCTTTCCTTTTGTAAGCGGGGGGATGGACCCGCTCTTGTGGGGAACTTCCCAGACTTTGTATACCACCCCGGTGAAGGTGGGTAGCAAAAGGATCTGAGTCCCTGCTCCCACTTCCTTTACCCCAAGGCCTGCCTGACCTCAAAGGCTCACCTCCCAATCTCCTGTTTGGAGGAGTTTCTGTAACCCCGACAAGGCTGGGCCCCAGGATTCCTGGGGGCTCGACCCCCACTCTTATCGGGGTCTCTCAGGACAGGGCTAGGGTGTCCCCACTCCGGGGTGCTGACCACACTGACCACTCTTCTGGCCCACCAGTTACTATATACACTATATACAATTTATTTAAGCATACAGAAATAAAAAGAATAACCCAATAAGAAAATAGAAAAAAAGTGGAAAAAGGTGAACAATAAACCCCCAGCACCGCTGCCTGGTGTGGGAGCACTACAAACAGAGTCTCTGGGGCCTGAGGAACAGTCTCACAGTCTGTCCTCCACGTTGCAAGCCCTCTGCCCAGGCCTGGCTGCAACTGGATGATCCAGGGGGCCAGATGCAGGCTCTGGCTGTGGCCACACGTCCCCAAGCTCCAGGGGCAGGGCCCTTCTTCCCAGCATCAGCCCCCCTTCACTGCTCCCCAGCTGCTCACCACACCCAGCTCCAGATGGCTGCAGCTCCGGCTCCCAGCTGCTGCTCGGGTTCAGTGGGGCTCCCCTGGCCCTCCTGCTGTGGGGCTGCACAGATGAGCTCAGCACCTTGGGCTCCTTCTCTGGCCTCCCGCCCCAGCTTCAGGCACCTCTGGCTCTGTCACTGCCTCCAGCTCTGCTCTGCTCAGCTCCACTTGGCTTTCTGCTGGTCCAGCTGCTGTGGGTCTGCTGCACAAATCAGCTCAGCCTGGCCTCCCTTCCTGGGTCCTCTGGCTCCCAGCTGCTGGCTGCTTAGTGCTTCCTCCTTAGCTCGGCCCCACACACACTCACACGCTGGCTTGCCCAGGCATGTCCAGCCTGCAGTTTCAGCTCAGGGGCGGGGGAGCACTTTCAATCAATCAGGCCATCCTGGGACACTGGCCTCTCCCACTGGCCCTGGGGCTGGCTGTTTCAGAGTGCCGCTTCCAGGCGGGAGTGGCCAATCAAAAGGCCCATTCACTCTCACTAAGGGGCTATCAGTCCCCTTACACTTTCAGTGCAGGAGTTTAGCTTCCATCCCCTGCTCTCTTCCTCCTCAGCAGAGACTTAACTACAGCAGGGCCCATGGGGCAAAGCTTAATGGAGCCACTCTATTAAAGGGGCTGCTTTGCGGCGCCGTGCCCCAGGCAGTAAGACAGAGCATTAGGGCGCTGCTCCCCAGAACAGTCATACAGCCCCTTGCACACTGGCTCACCTCTCACTGCCTGTGCTTCAGTCCAGCAGCCAGAGAAGTGGAATGAGACTAGCCCAGCTGGTCCGGAGCTGGAGAGATGCACACACTGCCAGGCCCCATCTCTCTCCTTAATTCTGAATTGTTTATTCTTCACCCCACCACAGCAGGAAGTGGGAATGAGGGGGTGGGAACAAACTGCCTGAGATGCTGATGGTGAGCCAGCTCCCTGCCTCCCAGCCTGTGCTCACAAGCTGCTGCTTCCCCGTTTTGCACAGGTGCAAGTGGCACAGCAGCCGTTGCTAATGGCCAGGGCTGCAGCCCAACATCTGCACCTCAGACACCAGCAGCTAAAGGCTGAAGCCAGAACTTCAGCATCTGTGACAGCTCAGCCAGAAATCCCAAGCTGTCAGAAATGCCCCATAAGATTGTGGGAAACAAATTAAAATACAGAAACATCACAGGACGGATAAAAATACCATTAGAGCTGGCAATTTCCTGTCTTCCTCCTCACCGCTTCCAGTTTCCTACCCCATGCTTGTTCTCCCCACTGTCTCCTGTCCCCCATGCATTCCCTGTATTCATCTGCCTCTATATTTTCCCCTACGGCCACATCTCATTCTCTGCATGTTGCCAAGTTCCAAAAGGGTAGCCGTGTTAGTCTAGCTCAGCAAAACAAACAAGGAGTCCATTTGTTAGTTTTTAAGTGCGACAGAACTCCTTTTTGTTTTATCTCATTCTTTGTCACCCCTATGCCCATGCACCTCTGAGTTTCCTGGTTGCTCTTTTCACGCTCCCTCCCACGTGGAACATTCCCCTGCTGCCTTAACCACTTTCTGCATCCCACATTCCCTTTCACACCTGCTGTCCTTCTGCACCTCATGTACCCTTCTCCCATTAAACCTCTTCCTGCACCCCATCTTCCTCTGTTTCCTAATCTTCCTCTTATATCCCATATACCCATGCTCCTCACTCTCCTTCTGCAACATAGTTCTTTGTTGCCTCATCGAGATTACAGAGACCCAGCACATTGTGCTTGGAACGAACACAAATAAAGACAGTCTTTAGTTCCTGTTTACACCAACTCTTACCTTCTTGCTCTTGCACCACGCACCTCTCAGACTGGCAAGGACTAAAAAGATTTAATCTAACTAAAAGCATTGAGCTTAACACAGAGGTATCTGGGAGAAATGTAATGGGCTGTGATATACACAAAGTCAGACTAGATCAGGGCTTGACAAAACCCAGGAGCCAGGTCACCATGGTGGCCTGGGTTTGTAGCCTGGCTCCTACCTCTGCTGTGAAAATGCCAAGAATAAAATTGCTAGCACCTACCTGGGAGCCAATTTTGTCAAGCCCTGGACTAGGTGATCTGATGGTCTCTTTCAGCCTTAAACCTCTATGAAGCTACTGCTCAGACATCCCTGGCCTCTATTGTTTTCTGCCTAGTAACCAGCAAGGGCCCAAGAGGTGGCTATATTTTTTGAAAGCAGCTTGGGATGTATGACTAGAAATAGGGTGACTAAATGTCTTGATTTTATAGGGGCAGTTCTGATAGTCAGATCTTTTCCTTATTTAGGTGTTTATTGCCCCTCACCCCTGTCATGATTTTTCACACCTGCTGTCTGGGGTCACCTAACTGGAAACAACAGGAGGTAGTCATCTTTAGCAGGAGCAGACTCATAAAAATATGAAGTCCTTTTATTATGTTAGCATAGGTCATTAATACAATTTTATACCATCAGAAGAAATCTTGAGTGTTTCTTCCACTACGTAACAGAAACCCTATGCACTCATGAAAATGTATGGTGGGTGCAAATAATCTAACAGACAATTGTGACTTTTGCCCTTTTTGTTTTTAGTGTGAAATCAATGAACAGGTGTTTTCATGCTGTTTCGCCATCTCCCAGGACTCAGCCATGAGCCTGCCCAACTCCACCAGTTATTGATGAGAAAACAGGTGTCCATCTGACAGCTGAGACAGGAGCAAGTGGCCACCTTCAAAGACAAAGAGGTAAATCTGAGTGGTGTCTGAAAGGAACTGAACTCTGTACAGTTTATCTCTGAAGGAGAGGCCAGATTGCAAGAACAAGATCTAGCCTTGGTTACTTCTGGCAGTAGGTAGTGAGGCAGGAAAAAACTGCCATGCTCCCTGCGCAAGAAGGGATGAAGAATCCTCCCCAAAGGTGGAGGAGGAGAAGCCATGTGCTCACACAGCTTGATCACAGGCACCACTACCAAAAGGAACAGAAGGGTGGTGGCGATGCTAGTCAGTGACTCTCTTCATTGAGAGACAAAACATCTATCTGCCACTCTGACCTGGCATCCTGGGAGGTGTTTTGCCTGCTAGGAGCCCAAATCCAAGACATTATGAAAGGAATGTCAAGGATCATCTGGTCTTCTGCCAACCACCCCATGCTACTCATCCATCAGGGCACTAATGAATAAATTCTAATAACTGCTACCAGTCCACTAGTCTGTGACTCCTGCTACCCTTAGGGACTGACAGCAAAAATCTTACTACTGTTGTCCTGGGTTGTGGGTCCCAACGCTTTGAAACAAACATCTGTCTGTTTATAAGTACTCTTTGTGCACTAGTTGGTTGCCTCAGTTACACCAGTGTGCTTATTTGGGCATTGAGTGAATCCCAGTGCATTGCTGTAGGTGCAAAATGTACATTTTGATTTGGCTGGTGAACAGCCGTGCATTACTGTGTGGTGCATACACGTATAGGAACATGTATCGTTGCCTGTACCCTTCTATATTTGAACAGCATAGCTTTATTAGCATGTTCGTGCCTGAATTTTGTGTTTAGATGATTGAGTGCTTCTGAGCTTTCAGTTGGAGAGCTAGAGACTGAACCCTGGCTCCATGGACTTAAACGTTAGTATAGTACTTATCTTTCAAATAAGACAGTATTGAGGGAGGGATGGAGGGAGGAATTAGTCTTCTAGGTCTCCCTGTGGACGTTCAGCTTCACCCTGTTATGGTAAAAACTTCTCCTATTTCTCCTTTCTTCCCAATTCAGCCAGAAGAAATTCTGACCTGGGGACAAACAAACCTTGAGACACAACATCTGGAGAAGCACCTCTTCTTTTGAGCCTCAGTCAGAAACGTGGGGTCCATCTGCAAGATGAATGTCAGCCACTTCCTCCTGGAACAGCACAGCCCTATCTTTAGCCAAGGCATTTATTGCTTCCTCCGAGCGGATTATTCACACAGATACACTCATGCAAACAAAGGAGGTACATGCCACATGTTCCTGGCCAAGGTTTGGGTGGGTAAGACTGTGGCTGGGAAAGCACATTACTGCCAGCTCCCAGAACAGGAACCTGGTGGGCAGCTCATTGACTTGTGTATTAATAGTGTGACCAAACCTCAGGTGTACGTGGTCTTTGGCAACGTCCAGTGCTATCCCTACTTTCTTATCCATTACAAACTCCTGTCTCAGCCTGTGGTGCTGACAGCAAAAGGAGGAGGGGCTTTTCTGCTCTCCCTGAATCATCTACCTCGGATGTATAAGGGTTTGATTTTAGTTCTTCACATTCCTTTGACCTATGCTCCTCGCAAAGGAATTTACAGCATGTTTCTGGGAATCAGAGAGTGCTGGGTGGAAGTAAATTTAGACTGGGATTTTCAAAGGAGCCTAAGGGATTTAGGTACCTAACTCCTATTGAAAATGATTGGGAATTGGGGTCCTGACTGCAATTTAAATTCAGTGGTAGCTGAATGCTAATTTTCATACTAGGATTTTCAGAGGAGGCTGAACCCTTTCAGTGTATGGAAAACATACCCAACTAATTTCTGTAGGATTTCCTCTACCACTTTCTTGTATTTTCACTGATGATCTCTATTCTTTTTTGTAATCCACACTAATCCAACTTTGACTTTGCCCTGGTCACCTCCATTTTATCATCTATCTAAAGTAGTATGTCTACACTTAGAATTTAATTAATAAGGATTAATTTGAATTAAATTAATGCATGGCTACACTGGCTTTCGTTAATTCAGACTAAGGAATTCCTTAGCTTGAGTTAATGAAATCTTAGTTCAAAGCTATAAAACCCAGTTTAACTTCAAAGTAAGGGTTAATTTTAATTTATTAGTTCAAATTAAGCCAATGTAGTTGTGTCAATTCGAACTAACCATTAATTCAAATTAACACTTTTTGACCTTCTTCCTCCTGGAGTGCCTTCCTTCTTTCTATATATTGGATGCAGGCTGCCTAATATCACCCCAACCATCTTACCTGTGGGTCCTTTTTGGGGGCCATCTTGCTACAACTCCCATGGTGCCCTTCTCTTAATTCAAACTAGGAAGTCTTGTCCATGGACATGCTAGTTTGAATTGGTTTTCCTAGTGTAGCCCTGTTAATTTGAATTAACTTTGTTTGAACTAATTAGTTCAAATTAAGTTAATTCAAACTAACCTTCTAAGTGTAGACGTAGCCAATAAGAATGGGTATGTAGGTCCCTCTGGGTTCCTCTGCAACACCATTTCTTATACTGGTCAGAAGGAGGCACTGTTGCATGAAATGAGCCCATTCTTTCTCATTCTGCTCTCTGGTGGGTCTTGTGAACCAGGATGTGTTCCTCAAATACATTAAAAATGCCACCCTTCTGTTACAATGAAATATCAACACCCTCCTCTCTCTAAAAACCACTGATCCCCCTGTGAGCAGAAAACCTGGGCAAAGCACTGAGGGTGCCAAGGAGCTAGGGCTGAGAGACAGTCTGATAGTGGGGTGTGTAGGGGGGTAGATATTACAAGGCTGGCACCTCCAGGATGGGGCCCATGGGGCCTCTCTAAGCACCTCTGACTGCCTCCTCTAGAGAGGAACTAACTGCACAGGTAAGATGGTTGGGGTGATATTAGGCAGCCATACTTGGCTGCCCAGACACCACTAAGAAATGCTCCCAAACACTGGGGTACCTCCTTCTGGACTGGGAAGGGAGGGTGCATCTGTTCTCTCTTCCTGCCTACTCCTCCTTATATCCCATTTTAGGCAATATTTTATTTGTGAGGCAGGAATACCACCTACAGTTTCCCAGCATTGTCTTAACCACCTTGACCGACGCACTAAAAGCTGAATATCAAGTGGCAACTGCTGAACTTCTAGTCAGATCAGAACTTTTTCTTCAGATGATGTTTGTGCTTCATGCCAGTAAGGTCATTATAATGTTGAATCAAAATATTTTGGAAGATTCTGCAAAATATTTTGAGATTTCAACTTTCCTCTCCATTTGTGACAGAAAAGTCAAGATTTCTGAAGGAACAGAAATTCCATTTCACAAGCAACTGCAAAGAAAAACCAAAGTCTTTGACCCAAATGCAACATAAAGCTTCAGAAACCAGAATGCGAATACCCCCCCTGCCCATTTATTAGTTTAAGATCACATGATTTTAAAGCCAGTCTCATAATTTTGGGGACATGAATAATGATTTTTAAATGCTTAGGGTTAGCAAAACTGGGGAGGACTCAAAGTGATGCCAAGATATGACAGCAAGGGATTAACATCTCAGTTCAGTACAGCAGAAACTTTACATTGAGCCAGTTCCCTCTTATTCATTTTTTCACTACCTGCTGGAACAGTAGCTGTGATTGGTGTTCCAAGGGTTGAGGCAGATCATTTTCTAATGAAACAGCACTGTTAGATGACTTCAGGAGAAAAGTTTCATTCTTTATAATTCGCTTGGTGTACAGAGGTGGCCTTAGGCAATTAGGGGCCCTAGGCAAAGGCCCATTGTGATGGCCCCTATAGGTCCCCACAACCCCCCCCCGCAGCCCCAGCTCCACATTGCCAGCCCCCTGACAGTCTCAGCTCCCCAATCTGCAGCCCCAGCTCCCCCCCACTGGCACTAACCCCCTGCACCTCCCGCATGGCCCCAGCTCCCCACTTATGGCCCCAAGCCCCCCCCTCTGCACCCTGCCCCCCAGCCATGACACCTCATCCACTGATGGCTTTGGCTCCCTGGAGTCAGCCTCCTCCACCCACCAGGGATCCCAAAAACCCCTGCAGCCCCAGTGGCCAAGATGCCCCTGCAGCCCCAGCACCCCACCAGGGCCCCAACCCCATCCTCCATTGCCCCAGTGCCCTGCCAGGGGCCCTCATAATGGCTTAGTGCCTGGCTGGGAGCCCCAACCTTCCTATTGCCAAAGGCAAGGCGGAGAGCAGGAGCACAGACCCGGGTCTCTGGGCTGGCCCTCCTTGCACCTGGAGGCTGAGCAGCTGACCCAGGGGTGGGGCAGGGCTGGAGCCCTGCCTTTGGGACAACCCACTCCACCCCACGCCCACCCCCAAGCATCAGGGATCTGCAACCAGGTTGGTCCTGGGTCTTGCCTCCCGACAGAGCCCTGCCCCTGCTGCCAGTGCTGGCCCCAGCCCCAGCACCCTGCCATGTGCTCTGCAGGGTTGGAGGAAGACATCACTTTCAGGGTTAAGTGAAGGGGCCCCTAGGCAGTCACCTGCTTCACCTCCCCCAAAAGCTGCCTCTGTTGGTATCATACAATAAGCAAGAGATTTGGGACTAGAGTCCCAAGAAAATTGCTGGCCAACACAGACTGGAAGAAAGGGA
Source organism: Podocnemis expansa (assembly GCA_007922195.1). Taxonomy (NCBI): domain Eukaryota; kingdom Metazoa; phylum Chordata; order Testudines; family Podocnemididae; genus Podocnemis; species Podocnemis expansa. The sequence continues at coordinate 4,088,136 of ML682088.1, forward strand.
CTCACTCTCACCTCAAACTAGATTCCTCTTTTGTTTTTTGAGCCAACCTTTCAAGTAGCCACCTATCTCAATTTCTCACAGCACTGTCACACATCCTTAATTATCTCTGATTACAGCACGACTGAGACTTCTCTGTGTTTTCCTTTCCCACTACGAAGCCTCAGTGTAGTTAGCACCATGTGCACCAGCATCCTGACAGCACATCTGTATCTATAATAAAAAGGTACATAATCTACAGAGAGATACCCAATGAAAGAGTCTCTGCTTTGGAGGTCTTACTGAATGAGGGTCTGAGAGGCTGCAAAGGTGGACAAAACTAACAGACATCAGGGAATGCCAGAGGATGAAGTAGTGGAATTAAAAGGTTGGCAAAGGCACTGAAGTCTCTGCAAATGTTTATGGTGAATGAATGAAAGTCCTCTAGCACCTTAAAGACTAACATTTTTTCAGGCATAAGCTTTCATGGGCTGCAGAGATTTCCCTAACACCCCCACTGAATTTCCCAATGCCCTCCCTAGTTGTCAGCTAGTAACAGCAGGATACCAATTTAGTGAGCACCCCCATACCCCCTAATTTCAAGTCCTGGGGAGAATACTGATGGGCTGTGACCCACTTTGTCAGATACACTATTTTCTACTGCTCCCCTGCTAAGGCAAACTTGCACTAGGCATGTACGTAGCACAAGCCCAAACACACAGCCAGCCAACAAACACTTCCACTAGCTCCCTCAAGACTTCCAGCTAGTGTAGGGCTTCCTTGCCCCCTGCCCCTTTTGGCATGCTGCAATGGGAGGAGCAAGCCCCACCCTGAGCCTGCCACCCAATCACTGCTCTCACCACCATGTCTAATGAAAGGTTCACAGGGGCCACATGGGAAGGAGGAATCAGGGGGAAGAAGAAAATGCAAGGAGGAATTGTATAGTTTAAGTACTGGCACTTTGGTGAGCTTGGCCTGAACACAGGGTATTGCAGTGGGATCAGGAAGCTAAAGGAGTGGGGTGTATAGAGAGTGGTAATTAAATTCTGGTGGAAACTGAAGGAAGACAGAGAATTGGAAGGAATTGCTAAGGCTCAGGCTAAATTTGCATGGGGATGTGGTGTCTTTGTGAACATTAAGAGCTAGTTGAGATTGGGAAAGAGGTTGAGACTGGGCTTTAGAGCATTAGCTCATGCTGACCTTTTCCCAAGATAAAACTCTCTTCTGCTTTTTGGTGTAACAAACTCAGGCTCCTTCCACCAAGCTCTGGACTCCCTGGCTAATGGCTCACTAGTGTGACTGGTGGATTCTCCCTCATTGTCCTCAAGTAACCTGTTATCGCTGTCTAGGTACCTTGCACCCTGATTTCTTTTCCATGAATCAAAGTTTCAAATGCTAGGTCCACTCTCTTCTCTTAGATGGACCTGCTGGAAGAGTCAATGATCTTGGGACTCCAGGGCTCCACAAAAAGTGATCTGCAAGAAAATCCCTGCCCAGGTGAGGATGAACATACAGCAGTTAATTCACCTACTTTACATGAATTTAGAAAGCTGGTTGTCAGCTCTTAGGTCTGTCTTTTTTTATCTGTTCTCTGAGTAGCAGCTGTGTGTTTATTGTGATATGGAGTGCTCCTTTTTGTCCTGGGGTTCTTCTGCCTTATAATAACATGAAGACAAAAGCCCCACCCATGAGAGAAAAACAAATGCTAGAGGTTTTTTTTTTTTCTTTTTCTCTGCTTTCTTTTTCTCTCTTTTGCTACAGCTGTGAGGGCACCACAAGTTAAAGAATCAGAGCAGGTGCTGTGACTTCCACATCTGCAGTACCACGTAATCTTCCACTGTCCACCAAGCTACCTTTATGGGGTATCAGGGTCCAGCTGTGTAGTCAAGGATGTGGAAGGGCTAGGAGTCACTGCAGAGAGAGAGAGTCTCTGTAAACCATTGCACCTGCTGGGTTCTGTGAGGAGACTTACTGCTCTGATAAGCTAATCAAATTGCTCTTTCCTTCCCTTGGAGGAAATAAATGCCAAGGGAACCTTTTGGTGTTTTAGTCCCCTACATGTGTAACTTCAACATAGGAAATGAGGTTACTTTTTATTAATGCGTTGAATGTCAGTAACTGAGTAGGTCTGCCTGTTAGTCTCACCGAGGAAAACTTTCTCTTAAACCAGAGGGAAACTCATGTTCCTGGTGTGAGGAAAGCTCAATTTTAAAGCAGACTATAGGGAGTTGCTCTCATTAACTGACCAGTGGTGGTGTGCTTGTGAGCTGAGAAGAGGAATAAGGGGTTAAAATAAGATTCCTGGGAGGGGTCCCTTGTTTGATCCTATTCCTTCTCCTTCCTCCTTTGTGGGAAATTTTCAAAAGGTGGCGGAGAGACTCATTTGCTCACATTTGTCTCCCTCATTCCCCTGTCTCTCATTCCTCTATCACCTTTGTCTTTCTGTTCACTGATCCTCATCTTCTCACTTCCTCCTTCTCTTTGGGAAAGGGTTTGGTGGGATTTGATTTTTGGATTTAAGGCCTTATGAACAGTCACTTATTGGAGAGAGAGGTGTTTTTTCAAGCATCTTTCCAAGGCTTGCTTTCTCTCAAGGCAGGGAAAGAGCAGTGTGTGAATTCCCCTTTTTATTGCAGCAATTGACAGCATTCTGAGTGAAAATGAGGGGGAGAATCCTAATCAGGAAAGTCTTGAGCAAGAGGAGTTATTGCAATTGGCTGAAGCTCAAAGTCCTGGCTGGAGGAAAACCAAGCCAGAAAAGCAGCAGCAAAGGAAAAGATGTACTAAATCCACTCACCTGGCAAGAGGCTCTAAGAAACTAAAAGTCACCCTTAATCGCCAGAAGCCCCCCAGGGAAGAGAGACCTTTCAAATGTACAGAATGTGGGAAAAGCTTCAAAGGGAGCTCAACCCTCTTCAACCATCTGAAAATCCACACAGGGGAAAAGCCCTTTGAGTGTATGAAGTGTGGCAAAACCTTCAGCAGGAAGGCAAACCTTGTGGTACATGAGAGAATCCATACAGGAGAGAGACCTTATAAATGTAAAGAATGTGAGAAAAGCTTTGGCCGGAGCTCAAATCTGATTGCACACCGTAAAACCCACATGAAAATGAAATCTTATGCTTGTGCAGCATGCAACAAAACCTTCACTTGCAGCTCAGCCCTTGTCCAGCATCAGAAAATCCACACAGAGGAGAAACCCTACAAGTGTACAGAATGCAGGAAGAGCTTCCGTCTGAGCTCAAACTTCCTTAAACATCAGAAAGTCCATGTGAGAGAGACACCCAGTGAATGTTCAACAGGTAACTGAATTGCTTAGGTTAAAAACAGGGAGGACACAATCTCCCCTGGTTTTATTCCCAACTCATAAGTAGGGATGTGGTAGTTGGTTCCTATGAGCTTAATATAGGTCAGCAGATGACTTTGTCTGTGTTCACTTGGCTTATATTGTGGGTAGTCATTTTCACTTTTGTAAAATGGGTGAAATAAGCTAACCTTTGGTCCTGATCTGGTGCAAGGCAATTGAGAACTAGTCACAAGAGCTTAGCCTGGCTGGTAGATGATCCTATATTTACAATTCTGCCTTAGGATGCTCATCACCTAATTCCTACTCAATGTAAATGTGTGGCTTTAAAAAAAAAAAAAAAAAAAAAAGTAAAACTAAACACTTAAAGTATGACCATGCTATTTTTCATTCCTCTTCTATAGTATGTCATGAGGAACAACAAAGTGGTGGTGCAGAGAAAGCAGCTATGGACCAGTTTAGACTTGTACTTGAAGAGTGTAAGTAGAAAAAGGATTTCTGAAGTACTATATAAAACACTTTAAACTGTAGAAATTAATGCTCTGTCATCTTCACACAGTGAGGAGAATGAGAGAGAATATGGATATGCTGCTTCTGAATCAGCAAAGTCAGCTACAGGTCCTGCAAGAGATTCAGAAACAGTTGAACATCCTCCTCCCGGGCAACGATCTCATTAACTCTAATGTGTATAGCCTGGGACTTATGCTGGGACAGCAGACAGCTGCTATGGCCTCTTTGCCTCTTCCACTTCTTCTTAACCCCAGTAACCTTCTCCCAGAAAATGCTCGGCCTTTTTCCTCTCAAATTTCATCCCAGTCATCTACTTCTGAAGTTCTGGCTACCACACAACAACTTACAGTCTCTCAACCTACTGCTGCTCCAACAACTGCCCGATCTATCCCCCTTATATTGTAAACATGGAAAACAAAATATTTATATATGCCCATCATTCTGATTTACCTCACTGTAGGCAAATAATGGCTCTTGGATTGTGACATTACATTGCAAGGCTTTTCAAGTGCTATAGCGCTGCCCCTAATCTGAGGCATCCTTTATGGAGATGCAGTAACTGAACATAGATCAACTCTGTCAGACATTTGCTCACTGTAGTAAGTGGTTTAACACCAAGAATGGATTTGGCTCAGGCAGCCTCTATTAACAAAAATCTTTTTCGTTAAGATGCAGGTAAGTAGAACACCCTTATCTGAGGTGCTCTTAACTAATGTGTCCCCAACATTGAGATGTACTTAAGTGGCCCTTAACTGTGATGTCTGAGGTGTCCTTAAGATGCACTTGGTTGATCTAGTCTTATTTTCAGCTTGCTACTCTAAAACATGCTAGTGCTCTTAAAAAAGATGAATTTAACTTGAGGGTTCAGAAATGTTTTTAAGCAAGAGATTCAAATGGAGGAGTTAATGCTCCTAACTAAGGCTTTCTTCATTCAGGTGAGCTTAAATAAAGTGATCTGTACTGATTACCACTTAACTCAGGATCTCTGCTGAGTGGCCTCTTTATTAAAGCTATAAAATTGGTACTGTTCTTACTCTGACTTCTCCATGAGAAAAGGCTTCTAAATCTGTATGGGCTAGTTTCAGTATAAAGCTCTTATGTGTAAAATGTGAGCGTGATTATAGTTCATTTATTCTTTAAATATCCATAGTTTCCTATATTGAAAACACAGCATCAGTTAGTGTTTATGTAGGTATTTAATTTCAATATATTTATGTGCTAGATGGTGGCATTTAATCACTGTCTTGTGTTGAAGACGGGTTAAGAGGCACAATGCCTTCTAAGATTTGCAGGGACAGCAGGCTCAGTCCTTCCCCTGTTGCTTATTACCTTCCTTGGTAGTCAGGAGTTGCCTCTGCCCTTAAGATTGGGGAGAACACAGCCTCATCCTACCCTTCACCACCATGTAGCAAAGGCTAGTACCTACAATGACATTATGTTGAAGAGTCCCTGAGCATAAAGATTCCCTTTGTGTCAGCCATTCATTTGGGGGTCTATGGGGATAAAGAAATCCTTTCTCTACCTAGTGGGCCTGTGCACAGACCAATCATGATCTAGGTCTTTGTCTTTTCTTGAAATGTGTTGCATGGCACTTCACCTATCACTAATTATTTTATAGGGCTAGGTTTCACTCCCTTACACATGTTGAGGAGCATCTCACTGTATGAGCTGTCCCATTGGTGCTACTCAGTGTGAGTAAGGGCATCAGAGTCTAGCCTACAGATACTGACAGTTGTGCTGAGCAACGTAAATGTGTTATCTTGGAATTATAGACACGAAATGGTTGTGTCTGTACATAAGTTTGTGTGGACAGTTTTTAAATTAGTTTCTTCAGACTAAGTCCATTCATGTATTGACTTAAATTTAAACCCCTTCTACATATGTGTGAGGAACACAGATTTGCATAGGCTTTAACTTGTGTAAACAAGGCCTTGGGCAACTTTCCATTGATTGTAAGCTGGTATTAACAGTCCATCTTTCATGCATTGAGCATGTTCCATTTTAAGTACGTAAAGCTGAATTTTGTGCCTCTATACCTGTAACTTGGGTTTGCATAGTGATTGACACTTATGTTCATCTCTTTCTTTTTAAATGAAAATTGTTTATTTTTAATGGTTCTCACTTCAATGGTTTTTAAATTTCTTCCAAAGCAGGAATTAAAATTTTGCATTTTCTCCAGCTGGCTAATTCTAAATGTATCTGCAGTGCTTTTTCTGCCTATTTTGTGGCTCACAAGGGAGATAAAGTACTAACTCATGATTGCTTTATTGGGGCGTGGGTATGTTGCCTAAGGATCAGGGTGACTAGTGAAAAGGACTAAATTGTGCCCCAAACCCTGTACGTTTGGCAGTGTACAGTACATTAGACCAGACTAGCCCCATACATGGCACTCTCAGACATCCCTCAACACCTATCTTGCTCTTCTCTAAGCCATGCTTTACTGTATCTTCCTCTCCTCTGAGCCATCTGTACTCCTTTTCATCGCTCACTACCCTGGTGTCTTTGTATCTTCCATATCTCTCCTCTTCTGATGCAAAGCACTTTGTTGCCTCTTCCCCCATTTGCCCTCTTCTGCTGGCTGTTTGCTCAGTGGTTTAAATTTGTCTCTACAAAAGAAAAATTTTATTAGTCAAAAACCTGCCACAATGGAGGAGATTGTTAGGTCTTAGCCTGTCTTCTGAGAGACAGCACACTTCAAAAACAGCCAGGGAAGTGAAATGCAAAGTCAAGACCCTTCTTACTAGAACATCCTGCTTCTGGCCATGTGGATCAAAATGGATGTTCATAGTTGGGAACCTGAATTGGAAGTTAAGTACTTCTGCAAATGGCAGCTCATTTTGTTGCAACTGCTCAACACCTATGGGAAATCAGTGGACCTGGCCTGATAACTGTCAACTATATTTTTCCTTTTGGTAAGAAAATGGTTTGTCAAACCACAGTCTTCTCCCATACAAGAAGTGGTTCTGATTAAACCTGTCAGGAAATCATACTTAATCTCAGAAGCAGAAAAAGGAAAGAAACAGATTCTTCACTCCCATCCTGCTCAAAGATTATGGTATCCCTGAAAGGCAGGAGCCAGGGGAGAAGTAGTTTCAAGTCCTAGCTTTGAATAATTCTGAGTATGGATTGTGGTCTCAGGTCTGTTGTATTCCAGGTGAAATGCCCTAACTTCATAAGCCTTTTGGCTATTCTGGAGTGGGACTGTTCTGTGTTCATTGGTTATGGCACTCACATGAAGTGGGGAAGAGCTGCATTGAAGTCCCCACTCTGAACTGCGTAAAGCAGGGGTTTGTTTTCTTATGCCTACTGTTAGGGAAGTGCTATAAATAGTGGACTTGTGCGTGCGTGTGTGTTTTAAACAGAGACCAACATAAAGATGTCCAGTTTGTCCTGATGGACAATGGCATTACTTTTTTGAAATGAGAGGAAAAACAATTTTTCCTGCCCAGATCTAGTAATTAGCTCTAATATAACTCATCCTATTTTAAGTTTTGCTGACTTTGTGGTACAACTTTTCTCTCCCATTTTATTTTAACTAGCTCTGAATGACTGTGTAGTCTTCAAGTGCAGAACTGATCCTGTAACTTTCCCTGTTTTCTGTGCAAGGTCTGATGTTTGTTCAACATCACACAGACATATTAGAATAATGGTAGTAGTTACAGGAGCCTTATAGGACTTCAACATATGGAGAGGGCTGGATATTTTGAGAAGGGTTATTTCCCAGGAAACTGACTTACTGTAATGGTACTTACTCCTTAAACATGTCTGCAGTGGCCTACATGAGCTAGTGAATTACTCAAATGATGATTTGCCAGTTGTCCATTAATTGTTAAATTCTGTGATTGAAATTTGGACTACTCAAGTTACAAGAAACTAATTTTGAGTACACTTTTGCAGTGTCATGAAAATCCTATAAACAAACTCATTCAAAAGCTGCATTGATGTTACATGCATGTGAAAGTCAGGAAACATCAGTCTGAACTCTGTGCACACAGTGCAGCACAACCTTTAATGTCATGATTTATATACAGCAGTGATTCTTAATCTGTGGCCTGCAAGGATACTACAAGTGGTCTATGGGGTGAAAAAGGGTAACTACTCCAGGTAAATGTACTGTGATAAGTGCAATATGTTTGAGTGAGCATAATAAATTATTAGAAATAGTTGTGTTTTTAATACCCTTTGATATACAGGTTTAAATCCTATCAGCCATAGGCTATGTTTAAAAAAAAAAAAAGTTTGCTTACATGGAAGTCTGCAAAAGCTTTTGATGACAAAGTAGTGGTCCACATAAAGGGAAAGATTGGGAACTGCTGATATACAATATTGTTGTTCCATAAAATACACATGTCCTACAACAATACATATGCAGACAAAGGTGGTGTGCATAAGCTGCACAAAATGTAGGTCATGGCCAGCTTGGAGTAGTTGATTGGGCCCTTTGGTCTGTTTAATGGCTGTATGATCAACTCAGCATTCCTCAAGGGTGTATGTAAAATAGAGAGTATTGAGCATTCACTGTTGGAAAACCAAGTGCTTCAAGTTCAGCAGTCAGAACCGCTAATCAATGTTGAAAATTTGCCCACAGGTTCTAATCCAGCTCTCACTGGAGTCAATGAAGATTGCTTTCCATTTGCTTCAAAGGACTTTAGGTCAGGCCTGAGGTGCTGAGTGGCTGTATGCGCTACTTCATCCTCTGTTCTGTGCAGCCTCTGTTGCCTTGGTCTGGACCTCAGGGGCGTGGCATTCTTGTTTAGGGACCAGGCCTGGTACTTCAGTCCCAAGGCCTCAACCTTGGGTTGATTCTTCAAATCTGAGATTCATGTTTTTACATGAGACTGTGATGTTATTGGTGGTAGAAGCTCTTCTCACATTCCAGACAGCAGTAGGACCTTTCCTCTCTATGGACTCTCTGTGCTCATCAGTGAGGGGAGGGGCAGCTGAAGCTCTTCCCACGCTCAGGCGAAAGGAAGTGCCTCCCTCCTATGTGGGTTTTCTGGTGTCGATCAAAACCTTTTCCTTACTCAAACAGTAGACAGGTCTTGTGCCAAGATAGTTCTGTGATGGCTCATGAGATGTGATGGGTAACTGCAGCTTTTGTAAGAGGGTGGGATGTGAAATGGGAACTTCCGCCCCTTTGACTGTCCCATGGGTAGGCAGCTTCACTTCGGCCTGAACTTTTCTCACAATCTCTGTACTTACAGGATTTCATGTGGATGCTGTCCTTATGGCTTTGGAGGTCCCTCTGTCCATTGAGGTATTCCTTACATACATAAGTACATGGTCTCTTGCTTCTCTCAGGTCTCCTCTGCACAAGGAGATTGGGAACCTTGCCATGGGCAGGTGAAAGGGAATTCAGGGCTTCTTGCTCACCCTCCATGGAGCTGCTTTTCTGACACTGTAACTTGTGCTGCCTCCTGCAGACCGTTCTTTGGGAAAAGCTCACTGCTGAATTCTGAAGTAACATAACAAACACCATGTTTTCAGGACCCTCTGCAGGAAGCCTTCTCAGTCCTGCTCAGGATCTTATCACCTGTGGGATCGAAAAGAGAATCCCATCACTAGGTGAGTGCAGCCCTATATCATTCCACAAATTGGCTATGTCTACACTATAGGCTTATGTCAACTTAAAGCCCTTTAAGTCAACTTAAGTTAAGCCCCATCTATATTTAGAAATTATTAAGTTGACTTAAGCAATTGCTTAAGTTGACTTGACTTCTGCCCTGTAAAGTCGACTTAAATGCTTCAGTCGACTTACAGGGCAGGGCCTGCCCCATTCCCCACCCCTGGGTGTGATGGGCTCCCACTGGATCCAGCTGGGGGGCCCAATCTGGCTCCTGCCCTCTGGCAAGGAGCTGAGGGTTGGATCTGGCTCCCAGCCTCTCTCTGCCAGTTGAGGGAGCTGGCAGCCGGTTCCTGCAGGATGCTGGGGCTAGGAGCTGGCTCCACCAGCTTGCTCCACAGAACAAGCAGCTAGGAGTTTAGTCAGTTTCACTGGCAGGGTGTCTGTGAAACTGCCCAGGCTTGCAGTGGCTTGCTCTGTGGGGCAAGCAGCTGGGAGCCAGATGGGTTTGGATCCAGCTCCTAGCCCCAGCAGAGAGGGGCTGAGAGCCACATTGGGCTCTCAGCCCCTCTCTGCCATCTGCACGGGTTGGCAGTTCACTCCCACATTGGGGTGCGGGGAGCTGACTTGTCCCCTGGCTGCCTGAAAGCAGCCAGGGGCCTGGGGAACTGGCATCTCCCCTCACTCCTTGCAAGTAGCCATGGGCAGTGCTGGTCCCTGTGCCCCTGGCTGCTTGCAAGTGGCTAGGGGACAAGCCAGCTCCCCAAGCAGGCTGGGGAGATGCTGGCACTATGTGCCTCTGGCTATGGAGGGGGACTTGGAGGGGGGGTTTAGTCCTTCTCTGCCTTCCTGCCACCTACAGAAAGGAGACAGAGGGGTGCTATAACTTCCAGCTCCTCTCCACAGGTGGCAGGGAGTTGGGGCTGGCTCCTGCTGGTGGTAACAAGTGACCCAGGGCCAAATTGGGTGCTGGGTCACTTGTCACAGCTGGCAGGAGGCTCTGCAGCCTGGTCAACTGCACGCCTGTGAAATTGATCAGGCTGCCAAGCTGCCTCCTCTGATAAGTGACCGGGGTGAATTCAGCTCAGGGTCACTTGTCACTGCTGGCAGAAGCCAGCTCCAAGCCCCTGGTGCCTGTGGAGAGGGAGTGGGAGTCAGATCAGTCTCCTAGCCCCTCTTTGCTGGCCTGGCCCTGCTGTCTGCAGAGAGGATCTGGGAGCCAGACTCAGCTCCCCACTCCTCCCTGAAGGGCAGGAGCCAGATTGGGCCCCCAGTCCGGATTGGCCCCTGGAGCTGATTGGGCTCAGGGTACCCAATCTGGACCAGGGGCCAGCTAGGGCGAGAGGCACCATGGGTATGTCTGCTCCCTGTCCATGCAGACATACCCTGCAGTTGACTTAACAAGGTGGACTTAAAGTTGACTTCCAGGCCCCACCCCCGAGTATAGGCATAGCCATTAGGACCAGCACAAGGTGCCAAAGTGCTCTGTAGATTTGGACCAGATCTGCCATGTGAGAGGAAACAACTTGCATCTCTTCCAGTGCTCAGAAAATTAAATGTGTGAACCAAAGATGGGGGGGGGGACGGGGGAAAGGGAATGGGAAAAGCAGGGACTGGGGGGAAGTTTAAAAGGGACAAAGGTAGCAGGAAACATTAATAGAAGGGAGGCTAGAGGATGGAGACCCTGTGTGTGAAGAGAAAGACAAGACAGGGAGGGGATGTGTGGGGAGTTTGGTACAGAAAAGGGGGGTAGAGGAATAAAAATAAGCAGGAAAAAAAGGTGGTTCTAAATTAGAATAAAGAAAATACTAGAAGAACATAAAACAAGTGTTTTATACTGCAACAGCATTGTGTATTTACCTATACAAGTTGTAAACAGTTCCTTGGGCATCATTTCTCAATCCCCTAGTGATGTGGAGGCAGGAGAGCGAGGATTTTAACCCCTGTCTGTCTCTGAGCATGATGGCTGCAGCTGTAGAGTCTCCTGGGAAGTCAGCAGGTATTCTGGTCATGATATTGCACATCAGAGACAAAGAAAGCTTTCTATCAAGCCACTACTCCTGTCGCATAACACAAAGGCTGGAAGGGGGTGGAGTTGTGTATGAGACTGGGTTTCCAGGGGTTAGGGAATAGTGACAAAGTCCTTTAAATTGCTTATTTGTTTGTGATTTTACAGCACTCTTGAGATATGAAATGCCATCAAAGGGCTAAAGGAGTGCCCCAGGAGGCCAAATACAGCTCTAGCCCCCTCTGAGGCCACATGGTTTGTGAAGTAGCTCACTCTGGAAGTCACATTTACTCCCTCTCTGGGCTCAAGCCATGTACACAAAATGCTGAAAATAACAGCTCAGAGAGAATGCTGCCTCACTCTGCAGGGACAGTGGAGCAGGTGGGCTTGCTTTGGAAAATCCAGTCTCAGGGACTTTAGTCCTTGGGGATTAAAATGAGCTCTCTCCCCTATTACTTTAATGTCCCCAGCCTCACACCATCTAAAAAACACCTTCAGATCCCCAAGAAGATGTGAGATTTTTAAAAAGCATCTCATGATTTTAAAGCCAAAGTTTGACAAAAGACAGACAATGCAGTCTATCAATGAAGAAGTTACAGCTGAGGCAGTGTTCTTGCCTACTTTCCCTTGGGGAAGCTGTCATTCTATCCCCGCCATGTTGCTTTTCCACCCCCTTTCCCTGCCCTACCGAGTCTCCTGTGTTTCACAGTCTCCCTCAATGTTCTCCCACATATCCCCATATTACCTTGCTTTCACTTCAGTTTTCTACCCCTTAAATCCTCATTCTCCATATTCTCCTGCATGCCCTCCCCAAGTCACCCTCCATGCTCCTGTACTGTTTTCAAAGCCTAGAATGCTAGAGAGGGGAGGGGAAAAGCCATTGTCATGGAGGGCTGCCTGACTTCAGCCCCACTAGACAATGCAAGACAACCATCATCTTTACAAAGGTTAGCCTCATTTCCATAGCCAAACACACTGGGAAAATGTCAATCACCTTAACTCAAGGCAGCTTTCAGATTATACCATGGGAAAGAGGATGTCCATTGCCAGAAATCAGTACGGGTCAGTTGGAAGCCATAATGAACATCTGCTATGAGGATATGCCAAATTCTTATTGCAGTAATGCACAAAAAACAAACACAATAGTTAGCTATAGCAAAACAGTCAGCTCCTGCTGAGCAGTGGGGAAAAAAAAACAGGTTGTCCAAAAGGCACTTACCCTGTGTTTTTCTCCAAAATTACATGGGCACCTCCATGCTTCATCCCTCATAGGAGGCCTTCCCTTGTTATAAGCTGCATCCAAAGCACAGGCAGTAGAACGCAGCCATTTGCTGGTCATTCTCCTAGCCCACAACACTCACAATGAAAATGGCAGTTGCTGTGACAGCAAACGATCCACAACAGCTTTGTCTGAATTACAGCTTTTTAATTCACTCTGATAGTTTCTGAGATGGTTTAACTTATTTCTTACCTGTGTGGGCTTCTCTTGGCATCACCCTTTCCTTCACACCTTGACAATCTGATGCAAAGCTCTTTCTCTTACTCTGTCTGAGAGATCACTAAGTTTTGGAGTCTAAAATCTTGCCTGTAGGAGAAGAGACCAGGTAATACTGCAGTGTTGTGTTTGACCTCTTTTTACATATACATTTTTATAACTGTGAATCCAACCTGTTCTTTCATGGGAGGAATTACAGAATCCCAGCAGATGGGATGAAGTCTACTGAAACCCACTAGAGCAGTAAAATGAGTAGCTGAAATTGTTTCATTCTTCTTGTGGAGACTCAAAGAAAACCACATATGGAAACTAGGTAAGTCATGAGGGCTATGTCAACACTTGAAACCTTAGTTCGGACTTAGTCTGAAGTAAGTAGTGCGAAGTTAGTTCGAACTAAACTGCGGTTTTTCAGTTCAAACTAATTTTTAGTTTGAATTAGCTGTGCTTTTTTTAGTTTGAGCTAATTTTTTAGTTCAAACTAAAAAATTGCAGCTAGTTTTAAAAGTTCAGTTCAAACTAAAAAACGCGGTTTAGTTTGAACTAACCAGTAGTTTGAATTTATTTAGTTTGAACTAGCATGGCTACATCATGCTAGTTTGAACTAGCCAAAGTGGCTAGCAGTTAGTTTGGACTAACCAGCTGAACTAACTAGTTCAAACTAAGCTTTGGCTAGTTTGAACTAGCCAAAGGCTAGTGTGGACAGGGTTCCAATTAGTCTGGGCTAAATTTGCTTAGTCCAGACTAATTTGCTAGTGTAGCCATAGCTGAGCAGTGCAAGTGTTAATCCACTTATCCATTTCTCAAAGTCAAGAAAGACTACAGCCAGCTTCATTGCAGACTTTAGTTCCAGGGACTGGGAATAGGGTAAGTCTAAAGGGGCATCTGTGTTCGTCTAATCCAGCAAAAAAAAAAAAAAACAAAACCAACCACACAAGGAGTCCTGTGGCACTTAAAGACTAACAGATTTATTTTTGGGATGAGCTTTTGTGGCAGAAAATCCCACTTCATCAGATTTTTCAAAAATGGGGGAATTTACAGACTGTAATAGGATAGTGGATAGGGCAAGTCTATGATTGTACTCCACAGCTAAACCACAAGGATGGGGCTGAGGTGTGAATTAGGGATGTAAGAATTAGGTTAATTTAAAAGCAATTTAACCATTCTAAACCCAGAATGTTTAAATAGTTAAATGTGGGGGGGATCAGTGCTGGAACCCCAGAGGGCTTCTAAGACTCCACACGTGGGACAGGGATAGGTGGGCTCTGCTCCTCACAAGTGGCGAGGAGGCTTGGAGCCCAGCAGGGGTCACGTGGTCTCGCTGAAGCCACTTGCAGATTACTGCTGCCCAGCACTCCAAGCCTCTGTACGTCGTGGAGGGAGTTGGGGAGGCACAGAGCCTGGGAGTGGTGGGGAGTAGCTACCAGGTGGAAGGGGGGCAAGGATAGGCTCCTAGCTGCTTACAGGCATCCCAACCCAGCTGCTGCTCCCAGTTTAAAAGGAAACCATCTGTATTTACCCAGAGGGAACAGTCTCAAAATTCTCCCGCATAACATCCCTGTAGAGCTCCCTCTGCCTCTTGTCCACTCACTCCTCTTTGGTGAAGTGGATGGCCACATCACTAATGTCACTGGAATGTGAAACTGATTTTTGTTGGTCAGTATAGGCCTACTAAATGACAATCGCACTGCTCAGTCACAGGCTGTACAGATACGTCAGTCTAAACAGGTGTGTGGTTTTGTTCTGTGTAATGAAGTAAAAAAGGAGGAAGAAAGAGAAGAGGGAGTGTGTGAATGGGGAGGTAAAGAGGGAGGGTAGGATGGGTTGGGGAAAATGTTAGGGAAAGGGGATGGAGGAGACAGAAGTGGGAGTGGGTCAGATTGAAAAGCAGAGAGAGATGGTGACTTAGAGAAATTCAGATGCAAAGAAGTCACCACATTAAGATTGACTTGCAATGAAATGAATTGTGGAGGACAGTATACTTCAGGGGCATTGCTGCCCCAGGGAAGCACCCGGGGCACCAGCGCAGACCATGCCTCCTGGCTGCAGGCCAAGCCCACAGCTGGGGATGGGGCCAGGAGCAGCCAAGCCCCGAATCCCCAGCTGGGGACAGGGCCAGGAGCAGCCTCCGCGGCCGTGGGTGGCTGAGCCCCAGATCAGCGGCCGGGGCCACCGCAGCTGCGGGCAGCCGGGGCCCGGATCTCTGGCCCGATCGGGCTGGAGACTGGGAGAGGTGGGGCCCTGCCAGACCTGGGGCGCTGGGATTTGGGGCACATGCCCTATGTGTCTGGCACCAGTGATGCCCCTGGTGTACTTCTCTCTCTACCTTCTTGCTTGACAGCTATTCTTCCTTCTCTTTGCTTTGGAAAGTTTATGCTTTCTCTGCTCCCCATCCACCTTCAACCATCTCAGCTTCTTCATGTAGTTCAAGCTTGGACTATCTCAGCCTCCTCACAATCAAGACCAGTTTCAAAGTACCACCACCATCTTCCTCCACAAGCCAAGTTCCAAAGGGGCAGCTGTTTCTAGTAAAGCAAAAAAAAGCAAGGAGTCTTGTGGCTCTTAAAGGCTAACAGATTTATTTATCACATGAGCTTTTGTGGGAGAAGATCCCACTTTGTCAAATGCTTTGAAGATGGGGGAGCTTACAGAATGGGAGAAAATACATGCAGGGGAGTGTAAGAGATGGGATTCACTCATAGTGCAACAGCAAATCATAACATTTGTGAAGATGCAAACCCTAGGAAACAGCACATCAATGGGACATCAAGACTTAAAAGGGAAGCAGCTGAAATTGAGCTAATATGCAAATTAGATTGTGTGACCACAGGACTGAATCCTGACTATGGATTCTTTTCCCATTATAAAAGGTAATTTGACTTCACCCTCCCTCTATGTGCTGTTTCCTAGAGTTTGGATCTTTGCAAATGCTCTGATTTACTGTTGCAGTGTGACCTGATCCCATGTTTTACACTCCCCTGCATTTATTTTCATCCCATTCCGTAAGTTTCCCCTCTTCAAAGCGTCTGACAAAGCGGGATTTTCTCCCGCGAAAGTTCATGTGATAGATAAATCTGTTAGTCTTAAGACTCTTTGTTTTTTTGTTTTTTTTTCTCAAGCTACTATCCCCTGCCCTGCCAGAAGATTAGGCTTGGCTTCCCCATGACTATCAGCTGATAGCACTCTGCCAGGGACTGAAGAACTGAGGGCTCAAGAAAGTGAATAAACTGGCAAGAGTCTCTCATAGTCTGAACTCTTTCTGGGCACAAGCAGCTAACCAATACAAAATGAAATTAGTGGTTTTACCCCAACTGGTAGCAAAACTGTTTTGTGGACAAAAATACTTCATTTTACACAATCACTAACAATCTCTCCCTTTCACTTTCTCTTTCAACACACCTCTCGCCTCTTCCTGTCTCTGAAGTAAGATTCAGTGGTCCTTACCTTTTGCCCACCTTTCCAAATCTCTTGATGAATTAGCTCAAGCTCTTGCACCCTGGTAGAAATTGTTCTCTCCAGGCATCAAAGCATCACGGATTGCTGCTTTCAGGCTCCTTAGTCATTTTAGAAAAGTCCCTGACCTCCACTGCACGCTGCCCTAGGCTGGCTCATTTCTGGATCGCCTTCCTCTGCTTCTCCCAGCTGTGGTTCAGAGCTGGATCCCTTTTTTGTGCTGTGTGGGGCTGCAGGCAGGGCTTTCTTGCCTCCCTGCAGTGCCATTCTGCAGCTGGGCCCCTGAGACGCCCTGGGGCAGGCTGGGCAGCAGAAAGCACGTGAAGCACCAGGGAGATCTGGCTCACTTTGTCTGCACCAACATCAATGCACTCTGAAGCTGCATCTGCAGCAGCACTAAATCAGTTACAAATTCAATTTCAGTGAGGAGGGCGGAGATAGTCAGGGGCTGGAAGTTCCTTTTGTAATCATTCCCTTTCTTGCAGGAGTTCCTGGTCCTCTCTATGCAGGCTTAGATGAGCTCTGTGGTTTAACCCTGTCACTGCACAGACATTACTGGAAAGGTTACAACTGCATTTACGTGAGACAGAGCAAATTTCTGGACTCCAGCAATTTTCTCAGCCGTCTTCCAAATTTTGCTGTTTTTCTCAACGGCTGAGCTCCAAGAACACTAAGAATCTAAGCTCTCATTTTCTTAAAAAAAATAAAATAAAGATTTATTCCCTCCCATACTGAAAAGTTCCCACCCTCCATGTAAGTTTTCTCCACTCTGGCATCTGATGAAGTGGGACTTTGCTCATGAAAGCTGGTGCAAAAATAAATGTGTTGATCTTTAAAAGTGCCACCACACTCCTTGTTTGTTTTGCTGAACTAGACTAACCTTACATGACTACTCCTGTGAAACAATATACAGAGGTGGCCAAATTTATGGAACTCAAGAGCCACACTAGTTGATTATTAAACCTTCAAGAGCCGCACTCAGGCATATAGCCATATACTTTTACCTATTAAACTGATTTGCTGACATTCTTTTATAAGCCACACTTTTTCATTCAAGAGCCACATGCAGTTCCCAAGCCGCAGTTTGGCCACATCTGCTATATAACATTGATTATTTTAAAATGTTCATGATTTATATGCCAGTCTCTTGATTTTTGAATTTTGGCAATTGACTGTACTAAGATTATGTCCTGATCTTACGTCCTATCTGCTGAGAGTGGGCTTGATTTCAACCCCTGACATTATTATTAGCTTATTATTGTACCATAATAATGCAAAGACCTCAATGAAGCCAATGTTCTATGAGAGTTGTGGAGAATTATTGCTTATAAACACCAGCATTACAGAGCACTTCTTTTCTTCACACTTTTCACTACACAAATGCAAGTCTTATGAAAACTGTTCCATACACCTGTTCTGTAGCACCTGTTCCATTACCATAATAACCATAGGGAAGCTTTTATTTAAAAAATGCAGACTGTGTGATGTTCGTGTTTATATTTTGTAATGTGGGCCAAAACTGTTGTGACATATTATACTGGGGGACAGAGGGAAATTCCTGTAGTGGAATAATGTTGTTGGCAGAAGTTGAGGAAGGTTTCCCCCTGGAGGAAGATAGAGAAAAGGCATCTTGCTCAAGGAATACAGGTCTCATGTTCCAGAACGTGTTAGGCTACTTCAGCAAAAGAAAGAAGATACTTTTAAGACTAAGAAATTTATTTATCACATGAGCTTTTGTGGGAGAAATCCTACTTCATCAGCTGCTTGAAGATGGAGAATTTACAGAACGGGTGGAAAATAAATGCAGGGAGGTGTAAGTCATAGGATCTTGTCAGGCTGTAACAGCAAATCAAAGCAGTTGTTTCGATACAGTGTGGAACAACATACTAGAAGGTGAGGAGGTAGAGAGAGGCGAAAAGTCCCATACTATAATGAGGAAGCTAGCTCAAGTCTCTGTTCAAGCCCAAGGCAATGGTATCAAATTTACATATCAATTCTCACTCATGTGTTTCTGATGGAGCAGATTCAGGGGAGTTACATTATCAGCAAAGATGAGGGCTTTGGATGCTTTCTGGAAAAGACAGACTGGCTCCTGTGTCATTTTTACTATCAAATTATTTGGTTTCTGTCTGGTTGGTGAATTTAATCAGCAGTTATCTGAAGCAGCATTGAAGACAATCATACGCTTTCAACACCATTAACTCATCCTTCTCAATAATTATTTCAAGTGCAAAGGAATTTGCCTCAGACACTTCTGATTTGTACTCTCGTATTATTTTTCACACTCAAGAAATCTCAAACAATTAGCATTTAAGCTGACAATACAATGTGTGGAACTACAGTGACTTACAAATCTAGGAATTTAAGGACAAGGGTGGGGAGAGAGAGGTTACTTCAAAAGCAGGCCAATAAGCCTGTAGGGAATTCTGAATGTCTAGGACCTAACTATTGTATAAGGTATTTGGGGAGGAGGCAAGGGCTGGATGCCCGTGTGGGACCAAACACCTCTCCCCATCCCAAGTAAAGGACATGGCTATGCTTACAGCACTGCACCAGTGCAACTGTAAAACTTAGGAAGTAGGCTACCTATCTTGATGGGAGAGCTTCCCCCATCAACCTAGATACTTCACTGCACTGAGAGGTAGTAGCCCTCCCATTGACATAGCACTGTGCACACTGGGAGTTTGGTCAGTATAACTGCATAGATCACGGGTGTGGATTTTCCACAACTCTGAGCATCACCTTTATAGTGAGATAAGTTTGTAGTGAGGACCAGGTCCAGGAGGCAGTAGTTATGGCAACAGGGAAAGCATTTCTCTTGACATAGCACTGTTTATACTGTGAGTTAGGTCATTCAGAGGTGAGGGTTTCAATGTAATTATTTCAACATAACTTGATAGTGTAGATCGAGCCTGAGAGAAGAAACCTAGACTTGTCCCTTGAACCCTAGGACTTCCTTGTCCCTTGAACCTTTGTGCCCTAGACTTGACTTGCCCCTTGAACCTGAGGGGATTGGTTGTGGAGAGTAGCTGCAGCTCAGAAATGATTTCCAGCAGTCAGTGAGAAGGATGGTTGCTTGGACTGCAATCAAACCTTTATTTCCTCCTCCTCTGGAGGTTCACCTGCACTCCCAATATGACCCATCATATGAGAGCAGTGTCTTTCTCTGTCTCCCTAACATATACACTATGTAATAACACTCACAGCATTTCAAAATTTGTTTTTACCAGTGTTAATACAGATAAATTCCTAACATTTAACCCTCCTCTCTGACACTATTGGCCTTTATAAACAATTATTTGAACGCAACAGCGTGGAGCTACCAACATAACCAATAATGTTTATACCAGCCTTACATTGTATCCAAAAACATCTATTCAGAAATAAATAGTTATGGGCTATTTTGGTAGTATGGAGAGGTTTCAAATATTGTACAAAGACAGCATGACCAGTGTAGCAGTTTTATTTTGAAAACATGCATATCAATGCAGTCTTCTAAGCCTGCATGAAATGTGAGGGAGAGCCAGATGTTTCACGTTGCTTAGCAACACCTGCTGTCCGACGGAAGAAAATGGCGTATGATTTCAGAAGTGAGTCCTTGGAGCAAAATTGTCCCTGGCCTATATGTTGGCAGCCATTCAATACTACTGGATCATTGAACAGTCTGTAACACTGGCGGCTTTCAGAGATCATTTAAAGATAGCGACTGGCCCCTTGTCTAATCCCAAGGCCTAGAGTGACATAGCATTACTAGGCACTTTTGCTAGGTGCATACTTGTCCCACTGGTATATTTGCCTGTCAGGACCTTGGTCAGGAACATTTGGTGCAACCTGCACTTGCCCAGATGAGCAAAGTAGTGTGTGAGCTTAGCAATGATAGTGAAATAACTGCTTTTGCCATGTTTCAGTCTGTGATGCCCTTGCTCATGGGTTTGAAAGTTCCTGCGGCAGATGTGGTCCAGATCTTTCGCAGCAATGCCACAGAAGATTTGCTTTTCTTGCTGGATTTTCCATCTTGAAGAGCTCATCAGGTGCAAATTTCTTGTGGCTGAAGCAGTGAGTAAAGGAGAAACATGAGGGATTGAGTTCCTGCCCAAAGTCTTCCTGGGAAGTGCTCTGCTCCTATCTCCCTTTCTCTGTCCTCACTTATATAAGAAAAATTTGAGCTTTGTGAAGTTAGGGTTCTGTCTCTACCCCTCTGAAAAGGCTCTAAGATCCACCCACAAAAGTACCATCACTTCATCTAGTGCAGAGGTTCTCAACCTTTTCCGTACTAGGGCTGCCTTTTCCATACTGGGAGCCATTTGGATGGCTTCCTATCTAGCTGGGAAAATCCACGTTGAGACTGTATGCCCTAGTGCCTCAGGACTCACTCGGCACACAAACGTATACCAGGGGTCTCAAACTCAAATCACCACGAGGGCCGCATGAGGACTAGTACAGTAGCCCAAGGGCCACACCACTGAAACCTTTTCATACAATGATATTGCAAATATTGATAGCAATAGTGTCATTGTGGGCTGCAAGAAATAACTTCAGGGGCTGTGTGAGGCCCTTGGGCTGGGAGTTTGAGACCTCTGATGTATACAATAGTGCACTGGCTCCAGCAACCAAACCCCAGCTGTGCTCATTCTGATGCACCAGAATCCAACTCCCAGGGCAGAAGCTCTAAGATTCATGCTCTCAGACTCTGAGGATTTGGGCTGTACCACAGTTCCAAGCAATCCTGCTCCAAGCTTCTAGATTTGGTTGTATCTGCACTCCAAACCAGCATATTAACATGACTGTCTGACTCTTCCTCATATGCCATAAACCTTTCTTAATCACTATCAATTCCTTTCACTGGCTGTATTTTTGCCAGAGAAAGTCACTCTGGATCCTGTAAATTTCTAGCACAAATGTCTTGTCCTTCAAGACTGAGCATACAACAGAGCACAATCTGTGTGATATTCATCTTCTGATGATGCCATACTGCCTCCATCTGTATAAATTAGAGTTCTCTCGATGGACACAGGCAGAATATGGTTGAATGTACCTATATGAAGGATCTTCCTCAGCTATATTGGTAGAATTTGGAGAGAAGGACACTCTGGGTACACTTGGGATCTTCCTAAGAACAGAAAATGAATGAAAAAAATTTCATCCAGTTATTATTATTTAGTTGGGCTGGTCTTGCTTTCAGCAGAGGGGTGGACTAGATGACCCCCTGAGGTCCCTTTCAACCCTAATTTTCTATAATTCTAGTCTATTAACAGCGGTACCATTGTATAGTTGCTTACTTCATATATAGAGCTATGAAGAGGAACTTTTGGTATATAGGCTTGAGCTGGATGTGGTAAATGTATCCTGATTCTTCAGTGCATTTCATGAAGCTCTTCAGAGCATGGTGAAGTGTTTATCTTACAGCTGGGAGGTTTAAAATCTGCCCATTTCAAAGGCAGCAAGGCCTTCACAAGAGAGTGGTTGACCAATGGCAAAGGGGAAATTGATGAGAGACAGTTAATACACTGCTATGCTAATGAGACACCTAGGGGAAATCTTTCTCCTGTGGATGAGAGAAGAATTAATTCTCCATAGGTGACAGTTCCAAAGGGGAAAAGGTGCCACAGGACTCTTGTTGTTTTTGTTGTACTCAGACTAACACGGCTACCCCTCTGGAAGTTCCAAAGGGGTAGCCATGTCAGTCTAGTTCAGCAAAACAAAGAGTCTATTGGTACTTTATTTATCACATGAGCTTTTTGTGGGATTTTCTCCCACAGAAGCCCATGCAATAAATAAATTTGTTAGTCTTTAAAAGTACCAATAGACTCCTTGTTTCTTAACTCTACATATTAATGCATTCCTAAGTGTGACCCACAAATGCAACATATGAGGCGGTCCCGCCCACTCTTGGGGAGGCAGCATGCTCTCAAATGCAGACCCATCTCCTCTGGCTTCTTTCCTGTCCCAGACCTCCCATCTGCTTTCAGATATGGGTATGAAATCTGTTCCTGAATTTTCACTCTCCATCCACTTCTTTTGTGGCTGCAAATCTGCCCATCACCATATCCCCATTGTGTGTGTCCATCACTGCCTCAGGCTCTGCTGCTATTCTGATCCAGGTCTTCTCCTCCTCTCACTTGCACGCGGCTAGCCATCTTCTCAGAAGTAGGCAGATTTGCTCCACCACCTATGCTCCTCCACTATTCACTAGTGCATCTCCTGAGGGAAGCTAGGTCTAGATTAGCTTTTAGGTCCCTGCAGGCAAAGTTCTGAATGAATCCTTACAGCAACACCTACAGAGAGAAGCTAGGATCAGAGTAGCTTATAGCTCCCCACAACACTTTTTGCTGGGAGACACAGAGACTAGGAGGATTTCATTTGCAGCCAAGACACCTTAATTTTCCTGCCCGTACCTGTGAGCACCTCAGTCCAGAGGATCTGTGGATTCTGCACACAGCATTCCTGCACTGTTCTCTGTAACACCTGCTGGCGGAGTCTGGAACTGCAGTTTTCCATTACATGAGTACCAATTTAACTCTTACACCATCAGGATTGGTGTAAAGTTTTTCCAGATGCTGCTTAGCTGGCTCACTCACACTCTGTTTTGCTGTCCCCCTACATTATCTGCCAGAGGTTGGGGTATCAGATGTGCTGGAGGTATGATGCTGGCTGGATTGTGGGGACCATTTACGCTATTATTCAACATCAGTATGTCAATAACTGCAGTAATGCACGTGAGATATGGCATGTCAGGTACCACTAGAAAGGTTACAATTTCCTAAGAATGATATTGTGTATGTGTACATGTCATACATATACTGGAAGTCATGAATATGTTTGATGTGTTTTAACTTGTGCTTTGTTTCTCGGCCATACTCCAGACTGAATGGCTGCAGCCATAACCTGGTTAATGGCCCATTAAGAAGACTCTCAGGTACCATGGGCCCAGGGAGAGACCCAATGAGTCACCAGGACTTGCTCATGTGACTTTGAACTCCATCTTATTCCTGTAGATGTCCATGAGTAGCTTAGAAAAGACCAAGGCACATAAACCGCAGCTGTACTACCTCCATTTTGTCTTCAGTCATCGTTAGTCATCATCTACCAATAGATCTAATTATCTACAATTGAAGCTGTGAAACAAAGGACTGAGATCCATTCAGATACCAGAGGAATACATATCACTTTTTTTCCCTTTCTTGAAAACTAGGAACTATGTTAGCAATTCTCCAGTCACATGTTATAACCCCAGAGTTCACAGACTTATTACAAATTCTTGCTCATGGGTGCGCAATTTCATGTGCCCGTTCTTTTAATATTCTTGGATGGAGATTATCCAAGCCACCCCCCCCCCAATTCCATTAAATGCCATTAAACAATTTGAGTTTAACTTCTACCTTGGATGTAGTAATTTCTACCTCCATGTCCTCAATCTCATCAGCCTCCTGCCATGATCCATAGTCTCTTCATTTAGTCTCAATAAAAACCAAGGCAAAGTATTTGTTTAGATATTGGACCATGTCTAAATTATCCTTATTTTCCACCACCTGCTCAGTTTTTAGCAGTCCTAATTTTTTCTTTGTATTCTTCATGTTTATATGGCTATAGAATCTTTTAGTACTGGTTTTAATTCCCTTTGTAAAGTTCAACTCTACTTGACTTTTGGACTTTATCATTTTATCTCTACATGTTCTAATCTCCAAGAGGTAACTTTGCTTGCTGATCCCTCCCATCTTCCACTCTTTGTAGGTTTTTCTGCTTTCTCTTAATCACCTATCTGAGATGCTTGCTCATCCAGCCTGGTCTACAACTGTTGCCCATGACTTTTTCCCCATCCTTGGAATGCAGTCTTCAAATAGTTCCTGCAACTTTGACTTGAAAAATTCCAAGCCTCCTCCATCTTTGGATCCATGAGTCCTTCAGTCAAGTCCAGTTCTTTAGTCCAATCAACTCCCCTAAACAATTCCTTCATTTTTTTTTTAAAGTTAGCCCTTTTCAAATCAAAAAACCTAGAATTAACTCACGGTTACTAGAACCAAAGTCATGACCTGCAACCAGTTCTTTTACGTGGTCCTCACAATACTCACCAATTCAAAATCTAAAAAGTCATCCCCCTCTTGTTGGTTCAGCAACTCTTTAATAAATTCCAAACGGGCAGCCATGTTAGTCTAGTTCAGCTAAACAAACAAGGAGTCCTGTGGCACTCATTGACTAACAAATTTATTTATTTATTTATTTATCCATTGCATGAGTTTTCATGGCGGAAATCCCACTTTGTTAGTTCCCCCATCTTCTAAGTATTTGACTAAGTGGGATTTTCTCCCTCAAAAGTTCATGCAAAAAATAAATTTGTTAGTCTTTAAAAGTACCACCAGACTCCTTGTTTTTGTTTTGCTGAACTAGACTAACATGGCTACCCCTTTGGAACTTGCTTTTAATCCATTGCTTTCCAGCAAGAGAGAGATTTTGGTCTCACAGAAACATGCCTGTTTTATGTTGTTAGAAAAGAGCTACTTCTCCCGTAGGAGGGTGGGAATGACAGGGCTTTGATTTTCTGGTTTCTGTCAGGAAGCTCGGATCTTAACGTGGACTCTTAAGAAGGAAAAATCAGGAGGTAGAAGTCAGGCCCATCTCAGGATGTTTCTGACTTTAGTTTTGACTGGGAAGGATCTAGGAGAGACTGAAAGCCAGCATGGGAAGTGCATATAACCATAACATTGAGAATAAGAACTGACCTGCATTGTGGAACTCTGAAGATTGTTCTGTTGCTTCTCCCCAAGACCATGGAACAGGATGGATGAGACAATTTGTTCTGTTCCTGAATATGTAATCCTTGGCTCATTCTTATTGGTTTATTTTCTCCCATGAAGCCTGCAAGAAGTACTTCTCATTGCCTATAAACTTCAGTTGGACCTTTATAATGTCTTTGTTTGGCTAAAGATTTTCTCTACTGTCAGGGTTCAATCCTCTTGTTATTTAGACATTAGACAACCTAGGCTCAGTCATTTATTTTTTTAGTTAAAGATATGATATGCTCAGATGCTGGCTCAGGGTCTGACTGATCACTGTATTTGGAGTCAGGAAGGAATTTTCCCCAGGTCAGAGTGTTAGAGACCCTGTAGGGTTTTTTAGTTAGTTTGTTTTCCTCTGAAGTGAAGGGCATGGGTCATTTGTTGATTTGAACTAATGGAAATGGTGAATTTTCTGTGACTTATAATCTTTAAATGAAGACTTGAGAAAATAAGCTGGAGGTTATGGTCCTGTGATAAGAATTGGTAGCTGAGGATCTGTAATCTGTAGAAGGCCAAACTAGATGATCATGATGGTTCCTTCTGGTCTTAAAATATTTGAGTTTATAAATCACTATAATACAGAGACATGCATACATTATCAACTCTGGAAAACAATCTCATGCAGCATTCAGCTTCTCTAAGTTATGGGCTCTATTCAAAGTGTTTACCATAAAACAAGTAATTCCAGCATTATCCTAGATTTACAGACTGTTTCTTACCAATTTTTTTAATCCAGTTTTGAACATTGTATTCCAGAAGTCAACAAATCTTAGAGACACCTGTATACTGGTACAGATCCCATGTTGGTCAAGCAGCAAGAAGATCATTTATCTTATCCTGTCTTTTTGGTATGTCTCTCTACATGGCACTGACACTATAACACTTCTTATTTTTCCTTAAACAGCTGAACACAAGTAAAAAGCATCCTAAGAAGATCTTTCATGACTATACCTTCTAGAGATACCAAATTTTACCAGATCTTATATATACTATTAATACTGTATATGACATTGGCTAACACCATATTACCATGGACCTCACAGACTTTCTCTTATCTTTCTATACGTGTTTTGCAACCTGCCTTTTTCCAGCTGGACCCTTCAAAGCGCCATCAGTTCCAAGGCCAAAAGGGATCACCATGACCTCCTGGATAGCACAGGCCATAGAACTTCACCAAAATAATTCCTAAAGCAGATCTTCTGGGAAAACATCAGATCTTGATTTAAAAATTGTCAGCAGTGGAGAATCTAGCAACAGCACAGTAAGTTGTTCCAGTGGTTATTGACTTTCAGTGTTAAAAATATACACCTTATTCCAATCTGAATTTGTCTAGCTTCAAGTTCCAGTTGTTAGATTATATATCATGCTTTTGCCTGTTAGATTGAAGAGCCCATTGAAGAGTCAATACTAAGACTGTAATCAAGTCACCTCTTTAGCTTTTCTTTGTTAAGCTTAATAGATTTTTTTTTCAGTATAAGCTGTGTTTTCTAATAGTTTAATCAGTCTTATGGCCCTTTGCTGAACCATCTCCAATCTATCAATAAATATTTTTTTTAAATTGTGGACACGAGAAGTGGACAGAGTTTTCCAGCAGAGGTCGCACCAGTGCTAAATACCGAGTTAAAATAAGTTCTGCTCCTATTTCAGATTCCCTTGTTTGCGCATCTAAGGATTTTATTAGCCCTTTTGATCACAGCATCATACTGGGAGCTTATGTTCAGTTGATTATCACCCATGACCCCAGGTCATTTTCAGTGTCACTGCATACAGGGATAGAGTCCCCCACTTTATAAATATGACCTACGTTCCAAGATGAGATGGAAATAGGAGACATATTGTTGAAAATCTCTAGGTAAAAATAAAAGTAGCAAAAAATGAGGGTGATGTCATGATAGGGATTTATTGCAGACCACCTCACCAGAAAAAAGGTGGATGAGACTTTTTTTTTTTTTTTTAAAGAATTAACAAAATCATCCAAAGCACAGAACTTGGTGATGATGGATGAGCACAGAGCTGATATCAGAAATCAAAGAACAGAGAAACCAGTTGCTGAGCACTTCCATCTTCCTAATCACTCGATGATGGATTTGTAAATGACCGTCGTTAGAGCTGTATCTGGGACATCAAGACTTCAAAGAGAGACAGCTGAACTCGAATTAATACGCAAGCTAAATTCTGTGAAAGCAGGACTGAATTGAGACTATGGATTCTTTTCCCATTACAAAGGGTAATTTGACTTCAGGCTTCCCATGGTTTGAGCCTGTAAACTGCTCTGATTTGCTGTTACTTTGTGACCTGATCCTATGTTTTACACCCCCTTGCATTTAGTTTCATTCCTTTCTGTAAGTTCACCCATCTTCGAAGCATCTGAAGAAGTGGGATCTTCTCCCACGAAAACTCATGCAAAAAATAAATTTGTTAGTCTTAAAGTGCCACACAACTCCTTGTTGTTAAATTACCTAGACATCTGTTGGCAAAACAGAACAGCATGGCAGAGATCACTCAGCTAGTTCTCAGAATGTGTTGGAGACATTTTTTTTATTCTAGAAGGTGGAGAAAGCTGCCAGGGGAGATCCTGTTCTAGATTTGATGTTGACAAATACAGAGGAACTGGCTGGGAATTTGAAAGCAGAAGGCAGCTATGCGAAAAGTGATCATAAAATGATAGTGCTCATGATTGTAAGGAATGGCAGAAGGGAAACCAGCACAATACAGATAATAGATTTCAAGAAGGCAGACTTCAGCAAACTTGGGGCGTTGGTAGCTAAGATCCTATGGGAAGCAAGTCTAAAGGGAGAAACAGTTTAAGAAAGAGAGTGGCAGTTTATCAAAGAGACAATATTAAGGGTACAAGGGGAATTATCTGACCACGTAGGAAAAATAGGAAGTTCACTGATGTTCACTATGTTACTCATCCAACCAATGCTAACCGTTCTGTTGAAAAGTGGAACAGAAAGGCACTTAACATTTTGACCGTTGCCACATGTTCTATCAATTGTATTTCCTTCCTCATTGTGTAAGTGGCCTTCCATTTGCTTGGTCTTCCTCTTGCTTCATGTATTCGAAGAATGTTTTCTTGTTACCCTTTTATGTCTCTAGTAAGTTTAATCTCATTATGTGCCTGGGCTTTCTAATTTTGTCACTAAATGCTTATGTTGTTTGTTTATATTCATCCTTTGTAATTTGATCTAGTTTCCACTTTTTGTAGGTCTCTCTTTTGCGTTTCACATCATTGAAGATCTACTGCTTAAGTGTGGTAAGAGATATAAGTACATCCCATCCATGGGCCCATGAAGTAGCAGAGCAACCTCATCATCTTCATCAGCCAGGGCCGGCCCAAGGTTTTTTGGTGCCCTAGGCCAATTGTTATTCCCCTCCCTGAACCGTGGGTGGGGATCTATCCCTGGCTGGGGAGCAGCACCACCAGCAGGATCCAGCTGCACGTGGAGAGCAGTGCTGCCACTGCTGGGGTCCAACCGGGGGCGGGGGTCTGGCCCTAGCCAGGGAGTGGCACTGCAGGCGGGGTTTTGGCCTCAGCTGGGGAGAAGCGTTGCCGCTAGGGTCCGGCCCCAGTTGGGGAGCACCATCGTTGGAATGGAGGAGCATCGCTGCTGGGGTCCATTCCTAGCCTGGGGACCGGCACCACCACTAGGGTCTGGCCTGAGCTGGGGAGTGGTGCTGCTACCAGGACCCTGGCTGCAGCTGTGACCAGAGCCACAGACAGGATTCCCATCTCCTCCCCCACTTAATTTTTCTGGAGCAGAGCCAGCTGAAATGCAGCTTCCGCAGGCTACGTGCCTGAGCAGAGCAGAGCAGGTTAGCCTTGCTGGCCCCAGCCCAGCCCTTGGAGCCCCCTAGTGGTTGGCTCTCTGGCCTAGGCAACCACCTAGGTCACCTCTCAAGGACCGGCCCTGTCATCAGCTATCTCCTCCCCTTCATCAAGGTGGCCATATGTAATACCCAGGAGAGGATGTTGGCTGAGGAGGTGCTCTGTGACGATGGGGTCAGTTTACTTCATTCTGTCCACTCAGTTTCTCTGGGCCGTGTCTGCTGACTCCTGAGCTGTTTTTGAGGATCAGTGGGTGTTGTCTGGGGCTCTCTACTTGGTGTCCCCTTTACATTCCCTCCATTTAGCCTTTTGATCCTCACATCTGTTCCTGTTTTATCATTTGTTGTTCCCTGAAATTAGTTGAGTCCCCAGCCCAGGAGGTCCTCCCCTTAGTCTGGGTAGGGGCTTTAGCCATTGGGAGGCTTGCATCTGCCCACATCCTGGAATTCAGATTGTACCAGTTGGACTTAAATTTTCCCTGGCAAGTGTCTCATTCAAGCTGATTTTTTTAGACAGTTTCAGCTAAAATAGTTACACTATTTCTTAGAGTGAAAAGAGAAAACTACATTGTTTGGTACACGTTAACAAATACTTACTGCTACTTTTGTGAAAAGTTCTTCCATTTCCAGGCTTTGGCACAGGGATTTGAAGTCAATGGGAGCTGCACTTTGAACATATAAAAAGCTTATAATACTAAATATTTTGAAAAAATCAGGTCCTTGATGTCTCAAATTGGTCACCCAAAATTAGTAGACACTTTTAACCTGTTGGTCTTTAAACTCTCTGAGCCTTAGCTTGCCATCTGTAAAATGGGGAGAATAATAACCATTCCCACCTCTCTGAGGTGTTGTGAAGATAAATCCATGGATGGCTGTGGATGACTTGGGTATTATGGTGATGAGCACCACAAAAAACATCCATGATGAAATTAACAATTCAGTAGGCAAGATTTGGTTGCTGTGTGGTAAATAAAGCATGGGGCTTTATTTAATATTAAAGAGTGAGCAGCCTGTTCCATGAGCACCTTTCATCCCATGCACTCAATGGCTATGCCTAGACTACAAGACCTATGCCGACTTTATTAAGTCAACTTTATAAAGTCTATTTAAAGTTGACTTTAAGTAGACCTTCTTAAGTTGACTTAGTGAGGCCACATTGCATTAAGTCAATTTCATAAAGTCGACTTAAGCCGGGGGCCCACTGAAAGGTGACTTAATAAAGTCGACTTTAAATGGGTCCCCTGGTTTAAGTTGACTTTATAAAGTTGACTTAAATTGCCCATTGCACTATGTCAACTCCATTAAGTTGACTTGAAAGGCCACATTGTGTCAAGTTGACTTAATAAAGTCGACTTAACCCTTGAAGTTGGCTTTAAGGGCAGGAGTTACGAAGTTGACTTAAGGATGCCCTTAAGTTGACTTAATCAACTGCAGATGTGGCCAGGGCTTTGCTTAAGTCTACTTAAGCCTCCTTAAGTTGACTTAAGACCATAGTAAGACATACTTAATGAGCCTGAAGTCCCATGAAAAAATAGTTTATAAGGATGTAATTGAAACTGGTATGATGATGTATATCCAAAAAGAGTACAAACCAATGTTGCACAGACAACCTTAACGCTGACATTCCCTAACTTTGGGGTGCTTGACTTTGCCATCTTACCATTCTTTTAAGGTAGGGTTTTGTTTTTGTTTCTGTATATAATCAGGGCCATCTCTGGGGGGGGGGGTGCAGCACCTGGGGCTAATTGGCCTGTGGGGGGCTGGGTGGGCGAGCCTGGGGGCTGGCACTGCACTCCTGCCCCTTCCCTGAACCAGCCACTCTGCCCCGGGGGGAGGGTGTGGAGCAGGTCGGTCTGGGGGCTGGGCTCTGCTCTTCTGGGCTCTGCTCTGCTGCAGCACAGTCAGCTCAGGTGAGGGGCGAGAGAGTGGAGCCTGGCCTCTGGGGTGGCCTGCTCCGCCCCTGTGCCAGCTGTTCCCATCCTGGGGGCTGGGGTGGGCTGGCCCAGAGCAGAGGCCAGGTTCTGTGCTCCCAGCCCCCTTCCACTGCCTTCGGCTCCACGCTGAAGGCAGTGGGGAGGGGGCAGTGGACAGCATGGCCCTGCGTGTCAGTGGGGCAGGCCCTGTGCTGCCCTGGCCATGGCAGAACAGCACAGGGCACATGGAACTGCAGAGCCAGGGGCAATCGCCCCTCTTGCCCCCTCTCCCCAAGGATGGTCCTTTATATAATTGCATTTAATATGACCCTTGAATGAATGAATTCTCTGAATCTGCTTTTTAAGGTATCTCCCTTAAACCAATCCTAGCCCTTTTCTTTGTCTCTTCCATTCACTTTACCTGACACTTCTTTCTGTATCCTACCTCCCTACCTTTTCCTTTTCTCCCTTCATCTTATTACAAAAAATAGGTCACAAATCCTTTTAGAGGCACCTTGTGCCAGTAGAGCCTTTGCCTCTAGATTCTGCCAGCAGCACTGGGAACATTATGTCACCTTCAGTTTGCTGCTCCTGTCTTCTTGTCCTCATTATTCATTGCTGAGTAGTGGAGATGTCATTGGGACAGCAGATACTGAGGGAGGATTGCTCATTATTCCAGGTGCCCTTGGCATTCAGTGACATGGCTGTCTATGTTCGAGGAGTACAGACATTTGGATGAAATCAGAGGCAGCTCTACAGGGAAGTCATGAAAGAGAATTCTGAGTAAAGGTTTATTTTCATTCAGTCCAGAGAAGCTCTGTGGTCTCTTGGTGCCAGGTCTGCTGTGGCTCATGGTTCTTCTCTTGTGTTTTGAGCTTTGCCTGTACATGCAGTTTGCACCTATTAAACTAAAAACTGTTTTTTAAATTGGTAAATTTCTGGTTTAAGCTCAATCTATACCAGAAAAATATACAGCTGTGTGAAGAGATTGCACTGGTTTAACTAAATCGGTTTAAAAACCGACCGTAAATAATCAGGTGGATGTTTTGTGTGTGGACAAGCCCTCACACCCTACCTGTCAAACTTTCCACACCTCCCCTATTAATCTTTGTTCACACCTCTCTTAGCACTGTCCCAGGATCAAGCAAGTATTAAGGGATGTGATATACAGTGTGCTATGGAGTATGCACAGGGAGGCACAGGTGGACCTTCCAATGGCAGATCCTCCTCCCTTGGACCAATCAACTCTGAACTAGATCTGAAAAGCACACCCCCTCTTTGTCTATCAAGATTCTGCCCCCCTAGGGGCACATATCACATGTATTTGATTTTATTTCCATAATACCTTCTATAGCCTGCCCACACTCAGCTTTACCAGCTGCAGCTGGTCTCAGTCTTGGCCCTGTATATGCCTAGCTGGGAACGTGAGCCAATCAGTGGGTCTTCCAAAACCTACAGCAACCAGAGAGGGTACCTAGGCTTGGTTGTTTGGTAGCACTGCCTTTGGGGATGTCAGATCTCAAGGTATGAATGTGGCTATCTCGTTTCAACAGCACATGTTCAGAAATTGTGGAAACATGGACTTCTTCACCACCCATATGAGCACTACAGAATTTGATTTAGTGCTGCAAATGCTCAGGCACTGGAAATAAAGCGCTATGCCAGTGACATTTCTGAGGAGGAGCATTTCTGGCTCAGCCATTGCTGGAGTCTCCAACTGAAGTACTGAGTGGTCATGAGGCTGCTGACAAAGTTGCTGCCTGCTCATTGCTTGAACTTATAGAGGGGAGGGCTCATATGTCACTGGGGCATTGCCCTCACAAATCTGAAGTGCAGAGCTTTGTCACAGGTGAATAGGGTATAAAAAATATTGAGGAGGCTGGGAGTACAGGTGATGGAGGGCGGGGGAGGCAGGAACCAACCAGAGCATTGTATTTCTGAAGCAGTTTACTGTTCTTTCTTTTCTGAAAATCTCGTAATAGTTGTAGTAGGCCTAGAGAATCTGGATGATAACAGACAAGCTATTCAAGAGGATACTGAAAGTGAAGCTTTCCAACCATGCAGAGATCCTATAGTGCCTATCTGCAAGAAAGGGAAAAAGGAGGACCAATAGACCAATCAACCTCTCCTCAGTCCCTGGAAAAATCATGGAGCGGGTCCTCAAAGACTATGTTCTGAAACACTTGGAGGAAAATAGAGTGATCAGGAACAGTCAGCATGGATTCACCAAGGGCAAATTGTGCCCAACCAACCTGATTGCCTTCTATGATGGGATGGATGACTGGCTATGTGGATGTGGGAATGGACATTGATGGCCCCACTAAAATCAACAGGTCTTTCCAGAGTAAGATGCTACACCCTGAAAACAAAGGTAGCAGGAGCAGAACCAGAGAAAGAATAGCAAATTTAGATCATGGGAGACTGTTGCCTCTCATGGTAAAGGCAAATTACTTCAGAAATAACAAGAAGAATGAAACAGATGATAAGCTTGCACCATTCATATTTGAATCTAGCCTAATAAACAAGAAACTCTTTCAATTAGGGTATGTCCACACGAGAGTTTTATTTTGAAACAACAGCCGTTGTTTCAAAATAAAACTTGCTACATCCGGACGACATTTTGTTATTTCGAAAATACAAGACTTCGTCATTTCGAACTAAGGGCGATTATTTCGAAACCGCTAAACTTCGCCTGCAATCAAAATAACCCTTGTTTCAGAAAGGTTGTTTCGAAACAACACAGTTAGGACACGTTGTTTTGAAACAACCTCTGTTTTGAAACAGGGGTTTGACCTTCTTCCCAGGGTGCATGGCACCCTGGGGAGGAATTCACACCCCCCCCTTAGCACCCTGGACAGGGAGCGGATCAGCACCCTGGCCAGGTTGCTGAGGGGATATGCAGGGGAGTGGCGGGTGCTGAAGCCGCCTTCATCCACTGCTCCCCCTTGCAGGGGACAGGGGGAGCAGCGGGTGCTGAAGCCTCCTTCCCTGCTGCCCAACTGCGTAGCTGCTTGCCAGGCGGTGGGGACAGAGCTAGCAGGGCGCCCCGGTCTTCCAGCCCCTGGCCGCCTGCAAGTGGCCAGAGGCTGGGGAACCGGGGGACCAGCGCACCCGGCTAGCTCTGTTCCCACTGTGGGCTGGCCCTGGCTGCAGCTCTGCTGTCAGCTGGGAGCCGGCTCTACCCCTCTGCCTGCGCTCCACGCTTGCCAGAGGTAGGGGTTGCCACTGCCCCTGCTGCCCGTGTTGGAAGCGGGGAGCATGGGAGGGGGGCAGAGCCGGCTGCGGTAGCCCCTACCCTGCCCCAGCCCAGCAGCAGCTGCGGGTGGAGGAAAAAGAGGCTGCCGCAGCACCTGCCCCTGCCCTGGGCATGGGCAGGGGCAGAGTGGGCTGCCCACAACACCCCCTGCTGCCCGCAAGCAGGAGCAGCGGCAAGCCTTCTCCCTGCCTTCTCCCCCACCCCCCGGAGGTGGAGCAGCAGGGCAAGGGGTACCGGGGAGCCCTGCACCCCTGCCGCATGCCTGCGGCGGGGCCCCAAAGCCACTCTCCATCGCAGGCAACGGGGCATGGATCACCTAACCCCCTGATACACCCGTTTCCCCATCCCAGCCTCAAGAGAGGGGCAGGGGGCTAGGAGCCCGATGGGGCTGAAGCTGCTTGTGGCGCCCTGCAAGCAGTTCCCAGCCTGGTCAATT
>ML682088.1:4123048-4176893 GCA_007922195.1 Podocnemis expansa
GGGGGGGGTTGTTGCTTTCCCACCCAAGCATGACAATCTGTTTAGGCTGGGGCAGGGGGGCTAGCAGACAGCTACGAGACTGATCAGCTGTGAAATTGACCAGGCTGGGAACTGCTTGCAGGGCGCCACAAGCAGCTTCAGCCCCATCGGGCTCCTAGCCCCCTGCCCCTCTCTTGAGGTTGGGATGGGGAAACGGGTATATCAGGGGGCTAGGTGATCCATGCCCCTGCTGCCTGCGAAGCGGGGGGGAAGAGGAGCAGCAGGGAAGCCAGGGGGAAGAGGGGCCTCCTCATCTGTGCTCCACCCCGCTCTGGAGAGCCCGTGGCAGGGGATTGGTTGGCAATAAGGATTTTATTTCAAAATAATGAGCTACGTGTGGACATCGCCTTATGTCTAGAAATTCTAGCCCCCCTCCCCCCCCATAGTGATTAAGGCAGCACATTGTTTTCTTTGGTTCTTCTTCCAGTTAGGCAGAGATGCCAATTTCTTGGTGACTTCTCCCTTGATAGGCCAGCCCCAGGCCACAAATAAAAGGACCAGACTCTTCTTTACTTGTAGAGGGAACTTCTCTGCCCACAGGTTCATCTTGGAAGGGTTGTCTCTTGGGATGTTGGAAATGGTCTCGTAGTCAGAGAAGAGTTGGATGAAGGGTTCCCAGACAAAGGCTTCCTGCAGCTGAAGAGCATTTTAAAGAAAAAAAAGGCATTAAAAATCCATGATAGTCTCTTAAGATTTAACACATAGCAATGTACGTGATCACCACTTATGAGTTTCAGAGGCTACACCTACAGTTATTGGTAATAACTCATGAATATTAAATGGTTATCTGATCATGATATTATTTTGGGGGTAATGCTACTGAAATTACATTTCTGTGATCAGAGGTAGGTGTGAGGGTGGGAAGAGGGTAATGTTACACTTTATATTTACTTTGAAAAGACTTTTAAAAAAAAGTGGCACTATGTTACTCCATAGTTATACAAATACCTTGACTTCAGCAAAGCTTTTGATATGGTTTCCCATGGCATTCCTGTCAGCAAATTAAGGAAGTATGGTTTGGATGAATGGACCATAAGGTGGATAGAAAGCTGGCTTGATCAATGAGCTCAGCTGGTTGGGATCAATGGCTCAATGTCTAGCTGGCAACCATTAATTAGAGGAGTGCCCCAGGGGTTGGTCCTGGGCCTGATTCTGTTCAGTGTCTTGATTAATGATCTGGAAAATGGGATAGATTGCACGCTCAGTAAATTTGCGGATGACACCAAACTGGGGGGCTTGGTGAACATGCTGGAGGGTAGGGATAGGATTCAAGGAGACCTA
Organism: Podocnemis expansa; assembly: GCA_007922195.1. Lineage (NCBI taxonomy): Eukaryota > Metazoa > Chordata > Testudines > Podocnemididae > Podocnemis > Podocnemis expansa. The sequence continues at coordinate 4,124,369 of ML682088.1, forward strand.
GACAAATTGGAGCTTTGGGCCAAATGAAATCTCATGAGGTTCAACATAGACAAATGAAAAGTCCTGCACTTAGGATGGAAAAATCCTATGTACTGCTGCAGGCTGGAGATCGATCAGCTAAGTAGCAGCACTGTAGAAAAGGACAGTTATGGTGGATGGACAGCTGGATCTGAGTCAACTTTGTGCTATTGTTGCCAAAACGGCCAATGTCATATTGGGCTGCATCAGTAGGAATGTTGCCAGCAGACTGAGGGATGTGATTATTCCCCTCTATTTGGTTCTGGTGAGGCCATATCTGGAATACTTTGTCCAGTTTTGGACTCAACATTACAGAAAAGAAGTTGACAGTAGTAAGTAGAAGTTCTTAGTAGTAACAGAGGACAGAAGAAGGAGCAATAGTTTCAAGCTGCAGCTGAGGCAAACAAGGTTGGATATTAGGAAAAATGTTCTCACTAGGAAGGTGGTGAAGCTTTGGAATGGATTACTGAGGGCGGTGGTGGAATCTCCATCCTTGGAAACGTTTAAGGCCCAGTTAAACAAAACCATGGCTAAGATGATTTAGTGGGAGTAGCCCTGCTTTTAACAGGGGATTAGACTAGAAGTCCTCATGAGGTCCCTTCCAACCCTGTGATTCCAAGTTAAGGATGGCTATATGTCTTTTAGTAATGCAGCTATCTGAGGCCAAATCTGTACTTAAAATTCTGCTTGAATTTGCTACATCACTGTGAAAAATTCACCCCTGAGCAACGTAATTAAGCCAACCTACCTCCCTTCCCCAGGTGTGGACACTACAAGGTTGATAGATGAATGAAGTTCTATAGCAGTATAATGCTATTATCCTGTTGGCTAATGAATGGGCTAGGGAACAGTAGCAGATGTGCCTGGTGCTAGCAGTCACCCTGACCAAAACTACATCTGGCATGTGTGACTAGTGGACTCTGGACAAAGCTAAGGGAGTGGCAATGACTCTGCATAGGGTCCTATCTGTCTCTTATGTCTTCTCTGAAGACTGTCAAGTTCCAAAGGGACAGCTGTGTTAGTCTAATTTAGCAAAAAAAGCAAGGAGTCCTTATCGCATGAGCTTTCATAGGAGAAAATCCCACTTTCTCTCATGAAAGCTCGTGCGATAAATAAATGTTAGTCTTTAAGTGCCACAGGACTCCTTGCCTTTTTTTTTTTTTCTCTGAAGATGTCATAAATGTGGTGTGGAGGTGACTTTCATGAGCAAGAAGCAGCTCTGAAATAATTTATTATACACAGGTGGCTGTTCCAGAAGCCACAGAGGGCAGCATTGTAGCTAAAGAACTGAGATGAGGGCCCCGCTACCCAACAATCTAAGTGTTCATCACTTCTTCTGTGTCATGTGATAAAGCCCCCAGAGCAGACCAAGCTGTTTCATCTTGAAATATTTACAGACACAGCTGTATAATCTCTGGACCCCTCCAAACTCAAACAACAGAGTGTGAGGGGGCAGGAAAGGGGGGGGGGGGCTGTGCAGTGAAGAAGTTGGAGGAGAGAAGTGGCTATTGAAAGAATACATGACTTTATAGGACATTCACATCATGAGATGGGAACTCTGAGACTGTTCTTATTTTATTTACACACACCCACACAAATATTAACTAATTATTTCTGGCTTTCCTAAATTTAGTGTCTTCCTCTCAGCTCAGTAATGCTTGGCTTACCCTTGGGGTGAAGAACCTGAGGCTAAAGGCTGTTCTGATTACAAGTTGATCCCCACTTGTGAGGATTTAGGTAATTCAAATACAAGAAGCTGCAGGACTGAATGGGTGGAAGAAATAGGGAGGAAAGAAACTAGGGATGCCACCACCCATCCCACAGCAGGAGCATGCACAGAGCTAATGAAAGACTGTATGTTTGTTCTTTGACAGATTCTACTACCAGCCTGGTGAAGCGTAAATTAAAGGATTTTGTGACTCAGATGGTGAGCAGAGGCCAAGTGAGTTTTTAAAGGTGGGGAGGAAAACTCTTGAAACAACAGACCTGAGTGCATCAGCAAAGCTAATCTTTATTACAAGGAAAGGGTTATGAGAGCGTTCACCAGGAGAGAACAAAAGCTGGTCTCCAACCCAGTGTTGAATTATAGGGTTTTTTACGATCTTCAGCAATACTTACAAATTTGCATACATTAAAGAGGCAACAGTAACAGGATCTGGCAGCTTCTCACTGGCACAGGCTACAACTTTCCCTTTTATGGCAGTGAGGAGCTGAGAAATGCAGTTCTAACTGGACAAGATGACGAAGACAGAAATGTAGCTCTAACTGGATGAGATAAGGCTGTATGGCATATGGCAATCAAATCTACAAACAATGGCTATCTGTACTGGTGCTCTTTAGCTGCATTCTTTCACAGAGGGGTACCTGGAGAAGGAGAAATACAGGTGTGTGGTGATCATGGTGTTATACACCCATAAAGCTTTGTCTGGTTTAGAAGGAAGAAGCAGTTCCTGTCAGCAGCATAGAGTGGGCTAATACATTTCTCCTAGATTTCAGGCTGGGAGTTTGAGGTGGTTGTGTTTGGTTTTGTTTGTTTAACTTGTTTTAAAAAAGGAGCCTTGACTACCATACTACCACATTCAAGGGTTATATAGGAATACATCCATTCCACTAATGAATGAACACCAAGCAGGTAAAAAGTATGTATGTAGCTGTCAATTCTTAAATGAAATTTTAATAACCGCACCCAACCTAAACAGGTATCTTGGGTGATTGAGTGAGCATTTTCTACAAGCCATCCTCTTCAAGGGTTGCTAGCAGGGAAGATGTATAGGGGTATCACAGTGAACCCACTTAGCTTTTCTTAACAAAATTGTTCTAATTTAGGCTTTTCTGTCAGTAAGCTCTGGTGCGGATCTGCCCCTGACAGTTCCTTACTTTGCATGTTAACAAATTTCCCACATGCAAATCAACTACAGCTGTTTCTTTCTCACAGTATTCCTAATTTCCTCTGCACTTTATGCTGCCTTACATCTTATAGTGCTAGGACAGAAGTCAGCAATGTGTGTTTCTGGAGCCACATGTGGCTTTTTGGCTGTCCCCTTGTGGCTCCAGGCTCCAGCCCCACTCCAAGTTGCCAGGGGACTGAGCAGGCGGCCTGCTCCCCAGCTCCAGTCCTCCCCCCACACCAGGACCCTGTGGGCCGTCTGTTCATGGTTCTAGCCCTCCCCCTACCAACAGGGAAACCTGCAGGCAGCCTCTGCTGGGCTCTTAGCTCCCCTCTGCCAACAGGGGACCCTGGGGGGGGCTTGCTCTTGGTTCTGGGCACCCATCTAGGGGACCTTGCAGGGGGCCTGCTCCTAGTTTTGCATTCCCACTCCCATCCTGCAAGGGGATCCAGTGGCAGAAATCCTGGCCCAGCTCCCCCCACCAGGAGGCTACACCCATTCCGAGTTTCAAAACACTTGGTTGTTGAACAAATTTCAAAAATAGCTCTTATCTTTTGAGTTGCTGGCCCTGTTCTAGAGGTAGGAAGCTGTATATGAAATCTCTCTGCACTTCAGTTCACAACACTGTGGTTGCAGAGTTGTCTAATTCTTAACTGAATAATAAGCGGTGGGAAAATATCTAGCAGGCTTCACAGCCTGAAGCTATTATTATGTTTGTGGCAATTTTGAGGTGCACTGCAGATATATAGGAGGCATCCCAGCACTGACATGGGAGGGAGTAGACCAGCCCAAGACTGGGAGACAGCAGCAGAGCTCAGAGGATTCAAATATCAAGGAAGTGGTATATTGAGTTATGGAGTATTGTCCAAGCTGTAGCGGAGGCTCAAAGGGAAATTTAAGAGTTCCTGACAGTTGGAATTTGAGTTATTGAGAATATTTTGTTAGAATCTGGGAACTGAAGTAGCAAATCCTGCTAATAGATGATGGCGAAGGGGAGAACTCAGGTTCTACCACTGATGAACAGGAATGGAGTGCAGTGGGAAATCTGTATATGGACACAACTGGAATAACATGAATGTTCCAAGTTCAACTGATGATGAATGTGCAATTGAATAAAAAACTGAAATTAATTTAAACTGGATCTCAGGAAACCTCTGTTAATGGAGAGGCTTTGGTGTGTCTTTTCTTATGGTGAAAATGTCTCTGAAAGCTCCATCACTGGAGATATTCAGAAATTTCTCAGTGGTACCTATGAGAAGGAAGGTTGTGCAACTTACCAACTTTTTATTGGTTTCACACAAGTTATATTGGTAGATACCTGCATAAAGTAGGTATCAAGATGAGGCATTGTCAGCTGCTGCAGTGTCCCCACTGCCTTTCATAAAAATATGATTGAAACAAACTAATTATGTGCACTAACTCTGGGCCAGATGTTAGTCTCCCAGGAGTTGTCTACAGATTATGGATAGGTGTAACTGACCAACACACCAAAATATAAAATGTGTCCTAAAACTGTTACGAGGCTAGATGGTAATCAGTGCTTTAGAGATCTTTGGTTTGTTTCCCAGACTCATGTGGAGTACCATCTTATGCTGTAAGTAGTCCTACTTATCCACAAGTTGTCACACTTATAAAAGCAAAGACCAGGAGGGTCTTATTCAGAGGGACAAGGTAGTATGCTGCATTTATTGTGAATACAGAAGTCTCAAAAAGCAATTCCCTTCACAGCCCACCCCACCCCCATGCTCTGCAGGCAGAGTTTAATTTACCAGCTTGAGCATTGCTCCAATCAGTCTACTGGCCAGGTGGATCAAACATGAGTGGAGAGTCAGTTGCGAATCTGATGTTCTTTGATGTTTTCAGAAAAAACCCAAAGTCCTTATCTTTTTACCCATCTTTATTAAACTGATTAGTTCCCATTTGTATCCATGGATCATGCTGTACTATGCTGCTTTTGCAATCTAGTGTGATCATCAATCATTCTTTGTGTTGCCGGTGTCACTGCTACCCTGTTATCTCACCCTTTGTCTTATTCCTGTCCTTGGGTTAAGTCCTCTGTATCTTGGGGTTGTCTCTCTTTATTTTTCAGCCATTTGAGTTGTAAAATGTTATACTGAGGTCTCTTCTCTGCCCTTTTTTTGCTGTGGAGATTTAGGGCTTCCTTCCCTCTACCTTCTTATCACAAATAGATACCACATTTATTCTTCAGCTATTCTACTAGCTTCTACTTTAAGAAAGCTAGAAGGTTATATGAACTTAAAGCACAATCCAGAGAAAATGCATTCTTAAAGCAAGGAGAAAATGTAGAGTTTTCCATCAATATTGTTTCCACTTATTAATTAACACTGTGTACTATTAACATATGCTTCTTGATATTACTCAAGCAATTCACATTCAGTAAAAGGGTTTTCAGGGTGTTCACAAAGAACTGTAAATAAAACATAAACAGTGCTTTGAGTAACATATCCAGGATGTTTCAAACCTGGTTTAGCAAATAAAAAGCAAAGGCCCTTGAGACCTATACCTTTTCATTTTGCTTTTGGGCCTACAAAGTAGCACCACTTAAATCAATGGGTCTTCTCAGAGTAAGATACTAAACCCTAAAAACAAAGTTAACAGAAGCAGGCCCAGAGAAAGAAAATTCAGATCACAGAAGATTTTTGCCTCTTGTGCTAAAGGTGAATTACTTCAGAAATACCAAGAAGTATGAAACAGATAATAAACTTGCACCCTTCAAATCTGAATCTAGCCTAACAGAAAAACAAGAGACTCTTTGAAGTATCTCTAGAAATTCCAGCCCCCCTTTCATGTGATTAAATCATCACAATTTTTTCATTGGGTTCTTATCCCAGTTGGGCAGAGATGCCAATTTGTTGGCAACTTCCCCCTTGATAGGCCAGCCCCAAGCCACAAAGAAAGGGACCAGATTCTTCTTCACTTGCAGCGAGAACTTCTCTGCCCACAGGTTCATCTTGGAAGGGTTGTCTTTTGGGATGTTGGAAATGGTCTGGTAGTCAGAGAAGAGTTGGATGAAGGGCTCCCAGCCAAAGCCTTCCTGTAGCTAAAGATTAAAAAAAAAAAAAAAAACTTTAAAAAATCCATGATAGTCTCAAGATTTAGCACAGCAATGCACCTGATCACACCTTATGAGTTTTAGTGGCTAAACCTACAGTTATTGATAATAATTCATGAAAACTAAATGGTTATCTGATCATGATATAATTTTGGGGTACAGCTACAGAAATTATATTTCTGTGATCAGAGGTTGGAGTGACGGTGGGAAGTGGGTAATGTTACACTTTATTTCTACTCTGAAAAGAGACTTAAAAAAAAAGTAGTGCTATGGTACTCCAGACTTATAAAAATAAATGCATAAAAATAATATCCAGTATGCTCAGTTCACAAATTAAAAGATGTTTTGTCTATCTACCAGTTCTCCCACACTATAGCTAGGATGTATTTTCTTCATGAGTGTGATCAATTGGAACATCAACACCTCTGATTATGCATAATTCATCTTGCTCTCTCTGAGGGCTTGATGACAGAGCAGGATTAACAAGAGTAAAACCTCAGCATTTTGTAGCAAGGCACTGTGGCCTTCCTTGGGGCCTGGGCACAAAGAAGGGCCTGGGTGGACCCAAGAATTGTAGGGCTCAGAACCTAGAAGTAGGGGTATGGGGCTCAAACAGGAAGGGTGGGGGTGCTATGAAAAGTGTATCTAGCAGCTAAGTTGGAGAAAAGTCACCACAGAAGGATGCTTCTTCACCTGGGCTGTGGCCTCAGTCTGACCCAGGCCCTGCTGCAGGGCAGCCAGATTTTCTCCACATCTGGAATAGTTGAGGCTCTGCCAGGTTAAGAGTTGTCAGAGGTTATGGAGTGGGAAGGACAACCTACTGTCTGCAGCAATCTAGACTAGCTGCCCAATGCCTGGGATTACTGGAGCTCCCTGAGCCACGTGAGCCAGAGGAACCACCACTACCTTGCAACTTAGATGTGCTGCCCAATGACAAAGACCATGAGGGATTCCTGAACCTGCCACTGGCTGACAATGAGGAGTTGACAGGCCTTCCACTAGCCACTTATCCTTTGGAAACTGAGGATGACGCTGGGGGTGGGATGAAGTAGCCCAGGTGCAATGGACTTAGGTCTAGCTGAGTGTGCTCTTGCAGCAGCATCAGCATGTTGTGGCTGAAGCTCTGCTGACCCAATAAATTTGGGAGATCATGTGTCCACCTCCCCCTTTCCTAATCAGTTCAGGAGTGCCTGCCTCCTCATTGCCGGCAGCTGTGGAGGACCCCCTGTGCTTGTTTACCATACCTAAGACCAGAGACTATCTAGAGATGTTCTCCGCGAGACGTCTCCGAGCTGCCGGCCTTCTACCATGACCTCCTCCAGACCTGGAGGCTCCTTGCAGCTGCTTTGCCTCCTGCTGCTCGGGCCTACCTCGGGCGGGTCCTGCGAGAGGGTACTCCCCGCCCCCCTCTCAGCCCTGGCCCTCCAGAACTCATGATCGGGCCTCGGCCCCATCAGCCCCCCCCGGCCATCCCCGCCCCTTGCCCCGAGCCGGCTGCTGGACCTGCAGCCGGCCTCTTTCCGAACCGCGCCCCGTAAACATCTCTACACGCTCGTGCTCCATACCATTCATTTCCTCGCCCTAGCGTCCCGCCCTGACACAAAGTGGCAGGAACTGATTCCACCCGCGGTAGGCGAGGAACCCCGGTGGGCCAGTCTGTATGCCACCCTCACTCCAAGGCCTGCCGGGGACATCAGTTGGCGGCTCCTCCATGGAGCCGTGAGCACGGGCGTGTTCTTGGCACGGTTCACCCCTTGCCCCGACACCTGCCCCTTTTGCGGTGCGAGGGAGACCCTGGCGCATGTCTATTTAGACTGCGTCAGGTTGCAGCCCCTTTTCCGGCTCCTCCGGAACCTCCTCTTGAGGTTCTGGCTGCACTTCTCCCCACACATGTACCTCTATGCACTCCCCATCCGTGGCCCCACTAAGTCGCGGGACCTCCTCGCCAACCTCCTCTTGGCTTACGCGAAGGTAGCCACGTATAAAACTCGGGAGAGGAGGTTGGCAGAGGGAGGGGCCTGCGACTGTGGGGCCTATTTCCGCTCCCTTGTCCGTGCACGTCTCCGGGCAGAGTTCCTCTGGGCGGCGTCCGCTGGCTCCCTGGACACCTTTCGGGAGCAGTGGGCGCTGTCCGGGGTTCTCTGCTCGGTATCCCCTTCCGAAACCCTTGTTTTGAACCTGTAACCTTCACACCCGTCCCTGTTTTCTCTTTCGTTGTCCCCCGGACTTTTTTGAAGCCCTGCCTCGTGCCGCTTCCCCTTAGGCTGGGGGAAGGGTTTTAGAAGTGGGTGGGCTTGCGCCCACCCACTCCTCAGGTCACTTCAATAGGACCAGAGACTATCTAAGGACCAGGGGCTACAGATTCCTTGCCAGCTGTGGAAATGGTTAATCAGCCTCCATTTCACTGCTAGTACTCTGCTGAACTGAACTGATTAGGTTTGTGGCTTTGCCTTCCATGCAGTCTGGATCTGAGGAAGGGCCTCCACACAGCTACTGGACAGACACCAATCAGCTTACAGGAAGAGTTTTACTTAGTCTTATAAAGATGCTAATAGGTGCCTTTTCAAAATCCTGTTAGGGACTTGTCTGTTTCTAGGCAGCTAAATACTAACAATCTATCCCTTGGTCACTAAAGTGAGAACCTCTAACTCTGCCTGAATATATAAAGTATGTATTAGAGTTTGAACGTGTCTTTTTTTCTTACAAAGCTCCTTTTCAGAAACTCTATAAGCTGCATTGCTGAGTGTAGTTGCTTATGTGTATGTGCCACCACTGCCCTCCACTAATCTACTAGAAACTCTGGAGTCGGGCTATAATTCTATGTATGTAGCTTTCCTTCTACTGACCTAAGGTATGTAGCACAAAGAAGCTGTCATTGAAGGGAGAGTCTCATTTAGCCCAAGTGGTATTGGGGGGTGGGGAAATAGGTCTCATTAAGTTATGTGGTGAATCCATTTTGAATCCAGACATCCCTGCTATTTGATAGTAAGGTAATAGTGCAAGTATGTTTGGCCAAGTATCTTACTTTGCCCAGAGACAAGAAAAATGTGGGAGGAGCCATAAGTGAGTGGTGTGCAAAGGGTTTGGGCTGTGTGCATGATGGCTAGAGGACAGGAAAATACCAGCTCAGGGATTGGCTAAGGAAGATCAGGACAAAAGTATATAAATCTGGAAGCCTAAAAGAAGGGTGCTGCCTGCATGAGTGGCAGAAGTGCTGGTAATTTCTGTGGGCTTTGGGTCTAGGAATAGAAACAGAAGAACGAGGAAGACAAGTTACTAACAGACGAGGACAAGAAGCACCTGTCGCCTTACATCGTGCCTTACCTGGGTTCCCTAGACCAGTGGTTCCCAACCTAGTCTCTTGTGGCAAACCTTGATACCACTAATTGTTTTGAGGCACACACCATATAATCTCTGAATGAACTCATGAATATTCATAAGTCAATTCAGAACGCTTTGAGTAGTTTTTCCAAAAATTCACTAGTATACCTGCTCAGAGCTGAGGGCACACCCAGGTGCCTTGACATACTGGTTAGGAAACACTTCCCTAGAGTTTCTTAGCTGGACCATCAGGACAAAGTGGGAACAGCTCGCGCAGAATGAGAGAACAACAACTGCACATACAAACAACTTGTGGGGCTAAAGGGTTAACGTTTAAGGGTAGTGGAACCTGGAGTTCACCTCCACTCTCATCCTAAGGGCAGTGTTTAAATTGTTTCTGAGGTTGGTAAAATACTTGCCTTTCATGTGTTCATGTCTACATCCCTTAGTTTCCTGTTTATACACATTTCCTCTAAAGTAAAAAATTTGTTTTTGCCTAACATCTGGATTTTTGTCTTCTCCCTCACTAACCCCATGATAGATACAGCAGGGTCAAGAATCTGAGATTTTCCCTGGAGAATGGGAGGGACCTGAGTTTTGAGAGGCAAACTAGTTCTTTTCTTCTGCTGCCAGCTTCTCTGTTTGTGGCAAATATAAAGGAGCCAGCGTCCTTTAGAGTGATGTAAATTGAGACAAACTCTGATGACTCTGTGTTACCTGCAGGTAGGTCTCCAGTGCAGTCCAGACATTCCAGTCATTTAGCTGGGCTCCTCCACCAACATAATCGCTGATTCTCTTCTTGCGGCGCTGCAACTGTAGATCTTCATGGGCCCTGTCCCTGGGGATCCCCAGCACCTTCTCATGCACATAGACAGACCACAGGTTGCAGGTGGCCTCACTGGTGTGAGGAGGGAATTCCCAGCCTGCCCTCTGCTGGTTGTGTCCCAGCTCATGGATGGGACCCCAAATGCCATTTGCTTTCATGTATTCCATGTTCACCAGCTCCTCTACTGACTCCAAATGGCACATGACAGGGTAGCCAGCATGCATCCAACCTGGAGGGGGGATATAGAGCTGACAGTCAAAGTGAGATCTGAGCTCAAGAAAGTTGTTTTGCATTTTTTATAAGTGAACATATAATTCATAAGGAACAAGAAATCTGACCAATTTAAACCACTTGTTGAGATCCTGGATTATGCTCTGGTCATTTCATCAGATTAATTCTTTAGTTAGTTTCACTGGCTGAATATTGTCAATGTCAGTCTGAGAATTTCATCAGGAGAATCTGAGCTGTTTCATGACGAGTCAGACAAGTTTATTGTCGTTTCTGTTCCTGCGGGGGGGGGGGGGGGGCCGGCACTTCTGCTAAGAATGCATGTACATTAAAGTTTCCACAAGGATTCGCATGTGCCTCTCCAAAATTCACCTGCTGTGAACTTTGGTGACAGTAAAACTCAAATGTAGGTGGAAATCACAGCCAAGAAAGGCACAATCACCACCAAGGAGATTGCATTAAAGCAATAAAGCAGATACTTGTAACCTTTTTTCTTTTGTGTTGTCCCGAGGTCTAATGATCTATTGTATTTCAGCCTTTTTTTTTTTCCATGTTCAAAATACAACTCTTTAGAAGTAGACGGTTTGAGTTTCAGAGATGCTGGTACCATAGGTGGGAGGTGGGAAGGGTGATAAAAAGGAGAGGGGGAGAGGGTGATTTAGTACTGATGTTTAATTTCTTTGGCTAGGTCTATACCTAAAACCTTATTTTGGTCTTGCTTAGTCTGAACTAAGTAGTTCGAAGTTAGTTCAAACTAACCACGTTCTTTTTGTTCAAACTTCTTAGTTTGAACTAGCCACACTTTTTTTTTTAGTTCAAACTAACTTTTTTAAAAAAGAGCAGCTAATTCAAACTAAAAGTTAGTTCGAACTAAAAAACCATGGTTAGTGTGAACTAGTATGTCTACATTGGGACAGCTTGAACTAAATATGCAAGTTAGTTCAAACTATGCAGTTAGTTTGAAATAACCAGCAGAACTAACTAGTTTCAACTAAGCAAAGCTTAGTTAATTAAAAAAAATTTTTAGTTCAAACTAGGCAAAGCCTTGTGTAGATAGAGTTCAAATTAGTTTGAATTAAGGCTCCTTAATTTGAACTAATTTGCTAGTGTAGACATAGCCTTTCTTATGCTCACTTTCAGCATGGTGAAATATGCTGGACTGACTAGTGTGGATGGATAATGAAACATCTGGTGAATGGACAAAAGGAACCCAGCCTGGACAGTGGCCAAACAAGCTTCTTAATTACTTCCTACCTCCTTCCAATTGATTGTGCATTCTTGGAGGCACCACCCCATATCATGACTTCAGTCTTCATGATCCAGTCTGTTCTGGGCTTATGATTTCCAACCCAGGGTACAAATAATTTTAATTATGGTTGTTTAGTGGTGTGGAATATTGGGAACAGAACTGACATCCACCAAGTAATTTCAGAAAGACCATGAGTCATTCCCAAATGTACTATGTCTTCTAAAATTCTACATGCTCTGGTTCCACTCCAGGAAGGCACTACACGATCAGCAGGAAAATAGCCTCAATAAACTTAATTGTACAGTTGGACACAGTTTATAAGCAATGTGGTGAATTTGAGCAAAAGGGAACTTAAGGCAAACATCAAGAGAAATTTATAGTGGTTAAATCTATTACCATAGAATATGCAATAGTCTTCTACAAAGAAACCTCCATAGTTGGAGTCATATAAAACTAGTAATAAGCAAGTTGCAAGGGGGGTAGCCATGTTAGTCTAGTTCTGCATAACAAAGGAGTCCTGTGGCACTTTTAAAAACTAACAAATTATTTATCTCATGGGTTTTCTTGGGAGAAATATGCCACTGCATCAGATGCTTTGAAGAACAAGCAAAAGACTAGAAAGGATACTGTAGGACAGGTAGAGGGGGGTAAAATAACATTTGCTGAGTTATTGCTGAAGATCAGTTCACTACCACCACCTAACAAAGGCACTCATGTTATTTGCTAATATATTTGGTATTTAAAATATTTGGAAGATATTGAAGCCAAACATGGTATTTGGAAGGAGCATTTGCCAAGTATGAGAGTGGATATTCAAGCTTATGAATGGACCACACAGCTCACCAGTGGATTGAAGAAATGAATGTCTTCATCCAGACCAGTTTTGAACTGAATTAAAATCCTTCTATTAAGAAAATATTTTGTCTTCTCTCAATATTTTGACCAGCTCTAGCTGTATAGAATAGTTCTGTGCTGGAAGGAAGGGCTGCTGTACTATGAGTTGAATATGATCAATTCCTTTGCCCTATACCTAGAATAAACTGAACTGAGGCAACTGCCTACAGCTTGAATAAGCGTGAACTTGTGAGAGAAGCTATAGTACAAATAGAGTTATGGTGTTAGTGGCTCCCACTGTATTATCCACATTTTAAGACTGTATTATCCACATTTTATGTCTTGGTAAAAATATCCACAGAGGTTTAAATGATTTTTCTAAGGTGTCATAGCGACCATCAGTGGAAGAAGCAGGATTACAATTTAAGAGTTCCTGGCCCCAGCCTCCAACACAGTCTTTTATACTATGGTGTCACTCTGTTGCCTTCTATGACAATACGTCGTACTCACCAGCTGAGATTTGTACATCTGCTACAATCCTTTCTGGTCGAGGGAACTCGGCCGGTACAGCTGCTAGCTCAGCTATAGCAGCCATAATATGCTCCCAGAGGGTCAGCAAAGGCTCTGGATCTTCTATAGAACGGATGCTGTCAGCAGGCACTGTCAGGATGATGTTTTTGGTGGCTAATTCTGCCCATGGAGCTGGATAATTACGGATGGAGGGCCACTGGCTCTTAGAGGTCTTTCCTGTGTCAGAACAGAAGAGAGAGATTAAATGCACCGATTTCTGCATATTGGTTCTGTGTCAGTTGGATATATTGGATTTTGTTTTATATTTCAATATAAATTTAAATACTTAGGGCCCTTGGAGCACCTAAAGATCAGCAGCAATCTAAATAGCCTCATGATTTGATCTGTTAGCCTTCGGTCTTCCCCACCTTTTTGTTATTATAGTTGTGCTCTCTAAAAGACAGATCCAAAGCCCTTTGTAGTAAATGGAAGCCCTCCCACTGAATTCAGGGGGTAGTGGTCCCTTGTTGTACCTTTTCTCAATGTAGATTTTAAGCTCTTTATCAGAAACTATCAATGGCTCTATATTTGTACAGTGTGAAATGAAATGTGACTTCAATCCTGATTGGGACTGTCAAGAGCTGCTACTGTACAAACAGGAATGTTTGACTTTTCTCTTTTCTAATTACTGTCAGACTTAACAGGCAGAAATGATATAATAAGTGTACTTTTTAGTTTAACATGAGGATCAATTCTGCCATAACCATAATGTAAATCCATTAATTTTGATGGAATGTTACTTGTTTTCACCAGGGCTGACTTTATGTTAACTATAATAAGCAGAGCTGCTGGTGATTTTTTTTTTTTTAATACTGAATTTCACTTTCAGGTTAGAGCACCTTCAGACATGAGGAAAATCACTTTGAATAGATGAGAATAATATGTATGAACTATTGCCTATAAAAAAATTAGTTTAGGAGAGAAGTTGAGACTGTGTGTGGCCTGATAACACTCCACTGAGCTCAGTGGACACGTGCACATACAGCAGCTCTAAATTTTGGCCTAAACATCTATAAGAAATCTTAAAACACCCTGAGATTTTGTTATATTCCTCTAGCTGTACTGACTTAACTCATGAGTCTATGACCTTCTCTCCCTGTCAATATTCTTGCTGTACCTGGCAACAGAATTCATGTACCCCAAAAATCTTGAAGCAAGAGACTTGCATAGTGTACTAGAGCAAGATGTGCCGTGATGGTTTCATCTTCTACCTTTGTTCTCATCCCTGTTTTAAAGCCTTACATAAATCCTTGTTCTTGCTCTAATGTCTGGAGAGAAACAAGTATCAAACGGGGATGGATACACTATTCTCTCTCTTGACAGATGAGAACTTGATTTAATAAATGAAAAAATCACCAAGTAGAAGAATGCTGAAGGAGGCCTTGCCCAGTGGTGGCACTAAACTTGAAGCAAGCAACAGGCACCTTATGGTTGCAGGGCGTGAAAGAGAAAGGGGCAGCAATTACATGTTTATAAGAACTGACTGAAAACTGAACAAGCTCAAAACACAGATTAGACATTCACTTTTGTGTGTTTCTCTTCAAAATCAAGTTCCAGAGAGATAGCTGTATTAGTCTAGTTCAGCAAAACAAGCAAGAAGTCCTGTGGCACTTTTAAAGACCAGCAAATTTATTTATCGCATGAACTATTGTGCAGGGAAAATCCCACTTTTTCAAAGAATGTGGGATATGAAGCCTTTGGGGAGTTGGAATGGATGAAGCTCGTGCGATAAATAAATGTGTTAGTCTTTAACAGTACCACAGGACTCCTTGTTTGTTCTTCAGAATCAGAGGCTGTAGCAAAACTGCCTATGAAACGATGAGCAGCCCTTTCACCAAGCACAGTTGAGCAGCACACTCACCAAGCTGGAAGAAAGGAGCCTGAATGGCCCCTTTTACAGTGACAGACACTGCCCCCAGCTGCCTGCCCTTGGGAACTATGATGTAAATGAGGCCACCCCAGGGAGAGGAGACTGACATCTTCTCATCGCGGACATCATATTTGCATATTACCACAGGGGAGCGTTTCAGCACCTCTGCTTTGCTGAGGTCATCAGAGTGACATCCAATCTGCACCTGGAAGTGAAAAAGTGGCTTGGTTACAGAGTGTGAGCTACAGTGTTAGCTATAAACAAATAGGAACAACAGTGGAATGAATATCACAGACTATTCTTTAAATATTTATGCAAAGTGGAACAGCTTTTCAGGGAGCATTGCTTCTGTCACATAGCCCATTGGTAGAGCACTGCATTATGAGGTACTAGATCATAATCAAATGTTTTCACGCCATCAGGAAGAGAAGAGAATGGAATTTGTATCTCACATCCTAAGTGAATGCTCTAGTCCCTGGGCTAGCAGTCATAAGGTGGGCATTGCTGCTGTTGGGCAATGCCTTGGATGAATAGCCTGAGACCCCTTATTTGATTTCCCCAGCATCATAGCCTATTTGCGGGGCAGGAGGAGCAAAACTGTGAACCGAGCAAGGAGGCTGCACCCTGTTCAGTCCTGTAGCAAAGAGAAGAGAGAACTTTAAATCCTCGCTCTCCCCTGCTGCACAAGCTTTGTCCTGCTTTCTCCAGGATGAGTGTCTGCATGGTACTGGTAAGTACTGGGGAGCGGGGGGACGTAATCTGAAGGCAGCTTGGAGTGCCAGAGGCATTGGGAGCAGGGGATCTATCCCCCGGTTGGTCAGGTGGTCTGGAGAGGATGCTTGGGATCATCCCCTGCAATGTTCCCTGTAAGCTGCACGGGTGCATGCTGGAGCAGCAGCTACCCATCACTCCTGCAGGCAACACTGACCCCTGTGCAGGCCTGGCAGATGCAGGCTTTGGACATATTCTTCCCAGCGCATGCTCAAGGTGGGAGATTTTAAACTCTCCCAACCCCAGCCCCCAGGCATGGCACTGGGAAGAATATGTCCAAAGCCTGCAACTGCCGGGCCTGTGCGGGGCTCAGTGTTGTCTGTATGGGTGAGCGGCAGCTGCTGCTCCAGCATCCACCCATGCGGCTTACAGGGAACATTGCAGGGGATGATCCCAAGCATCCTCTCCAGACCACCCGACCAACCCGGGGATAGTTCCCTTGCTCCCAATGCCTCCGGCACCCCATCACATATCTCTGGCTGGCAGGTAAGGGGAGAGGGGGGAGGGTTTTATGGAGGAAAGAAGGGTTGGGCAAGGCAAAAGCGGGGGATTGCGCTGCAGGGAAACCGCCAGGAAAGGTGTTACAGGGAGGGAGAAAGGGCTGGGCAGGCAGACGCAGAGGTAGGGACTGCCCCCTGGAGAAACTGAAACTGTGTGTGGGGTTTACAAAAACACATGGGGGACTGGAGGATGCCAGCGGCAGTGGGGCAGGAGGTTCTGGAGCACTTGGGTAGGGTTAGCAGACATCTGGCAAAAGGACGCCATGTCCTCCTTTTTACCTTCGTTTCCTCTGGCAGACATTTTAAAAATAGGTGATTTTGTCCAGTTTGTTTCTAATGAGGAGTAGAATGTTAATAACCAAGCAAACAAAAAACCCTATAACACCCAAGTTCCTGAGCCCAGCAGAGGGATCGTTCCCCGGCAGCTGGGTGTTGTAGTAGTGACCTTGGAGGTGGTCACATGCACACACAGCCCAATGGCAGTGCTGCACAAACCACTCCTCACTGAAAGGTTGGGAAAAATCCCTTGTCTGATTCTTGTGTTTAGGCTTGGCTGGCTGCTCCTTTCCAGGAGCAGTTGGGTTAGCTCAGTTGGTAGAGGAATGTGTTCCTCAATCTCAGGGTTGCAAAAGCAGCGAGAGTCCTGTGGCATCTTATAGACTAACAGATTTCTTTGAGCATAAGCTTTCGTGGGCCACAACCCACTTTGTTAGATCTGACGAAGTGGATTGTAGCCCGCAAAAGCTTATGCTCGAAGAAATCAGTTAGTCTATAAGGTGCCACAGGACTCTTGCTGCTTTTGCTATACCCAGACTAACACACCTACCCCTCTGGAAAAATCTCAGGATTGTAGGTTTGAGACCCATGTGAGGGCCAATTAAGTAAAACAAATAAAGGGGCACATTTAACTGGATAGAAAGAATTTAGGATATATATATTTTTTTAATTGTAAAATGAGCTGCTGTGGAAAATGAAAAATGAGAGGTGAGTTAACTGCTTTTTTCTTTTGCTACTTTTTTTTAGGTGCTTTCAAGTTTATATTTGCAAATTTAGTTTTTTTAGTCTCATGAACATTAATGAAAAGGTCATGAAAAGCTTTAATGAAAAAATCCAGGTTTTGGTAAAAGAAAACATTTTGGTAATTTTTTTTAAAAAATAATTTAAAAAAACACATGAGATTGCACAATTTTAATGCTGTATTCATTACCCATTTTCCATGACATAATATGGTAGTGACAGTTATATTACCTTTACTACATTTTCTCCATGTCTTCCTTTGGTACTTCCCTGTGCTCCAGTGAGACTACGTGCCCTGCTCCATGGATCAGTGATTACATAGGTTGTGGGCTGGGAATCACCTCTCCCCTCCAGGGTGGCAGATGGGGATTTGCCCCCCCACATCTCAGTGAGGTCAGTTGACGGGTAGGTGGCCTGGTGATCATCCCCCAGCTAGGGCCAAAAATGACTCTATTTATGAATTCTGCAGACCGGCACCATATAGTGTGCTTAAAATTTATTCTGTGCTTTTGAAATTTGGTTTTCTTCTCTGTTTGTAATTAAGCAGGGGGTGGGGAACTGACAGCAGGAAATGGCTTTGTGTTTTTAAACTACTGTCTTGATGTTTGAATTCCCACTGCCCATCTCATGAAGGGGGATCTTGCACTAAGGCTAACAAGCTCAGCAGTTATCAGACCGTTCTATACATAGACATGCTAATTGATACTTAAAATACTAAAGCTGCCTGATTGTATTGTGAGCTTCTCTGAACCATTACCACCTCAGTCAGGAATGTGAATGGTCCATTAAAACAAGTCATTATCTACCCTAAAATCAACCCTAATGTTCTGCCTTGAACCAATTGTTTCTTCCCTACAAAAACCCTGATCAAGTTCAGGGTTCTTGTATGATGCCCACCTCTGCTCTGATGCCTGGATCTAAAAGCTGCATCATCTCCACTTGGACTTCACCTTTTCCTTCTTGACTGCAGTGAGAGTTCTGCCTGTCGCCATCCGTGCTGACCCTGAGCTGCACAGCCTGTTTCCTAGGAACCTTTCTGCTCTCTTTGGCTATGTCCATACACAAGGAGTTAAATCGATTTAACTTGAAGCGATTTGCATTAAATCGATATAACAATCATTAAATCAATTTAACTTAAACTGATTTAATGGGTCCCCACCAAAAAACAATTCAAACTAGCATGTCCAGGAACTGGACTTGCTAGTGCGATTCAGGAGAGGGGCACCCTGGGAGGTGTGGCAACATGGTTCCCTGGCAGGGTCATGTTGCTACCCATTCCCCTGCCTGGTTCTCCCCAGGGGAGCCAGTGGCAGGGGAAAAAAAGCCCCCACTGGCTCTGGGCTCCTGGAGCCCAGTGGCTAGCTGGGCAGTAGGGGAAGGGATCCCCACACACCTGGCTTCACCCACAGCTGGCTGGGCAGTAGGGGAAGGGATCTTTGTGCACCCCGCTTGCCCTGCCGCCTGCCTAGTGCAGGGGGAAACTGGGTGTGTGGGGATCTGTTCTCCCACCGCCCGGCCAACTGCAGGGGAAGCCGGGTCTGCGGGGATCCTTTCCCCTGCCACCTGGCTAGCATGGGGGGAAGCTGGGCACATGGCATCCCCTCGCCTGCTGCCCAGCTGGTGCAGGGGGAAGCCAGGTGTGCTGGGATCCTTTCCCCCGCTGCCTGGCTAGCTGCAGGGGAAGCTGCATGCGCAGGGATCCCTTCTCCCCACGCTAGGCTTGCTTGGGGGGAAGCTGGGCATGGCAATCCCTTTTCCCTGTGCCTGGCTTTGACAGGGAGCTTGGTGACACCCCTGTCCCCCCGCTCCCTGGCCAGGATGCTGGGGGCGGGGAGCTTTCTTCCAGGGTGCCACGCACCTGGGGAAGAAGAAGGTCAAACCTCTTATATCGATATATTGTTATATCAATATAACAGGTCCGCACAGGGTTATATTGAAATGACAATTTTGATATACCCTCATTTTGATATAATACTAACTTTTAGTATATCAAAATAATTTTCCTTATTTCAAAATAAGGGAGCTTCTTATTTCGAAATAAGAAAACATTATGTGGACCTAAACTTTTAAAAATTGAAATAACCAGCATTATTTTGATTTAAAACCTGCGTGTGGACATACCCATTGTTCAAATACAACTCGCTGTCTCTCTCCTAGGCATGGTACAGTAGAATCTAGGTAATATTGTAACTGAGTGGGTTTTTTTTCCTTGTATAGTTATTGATGCTGTAACTGTTTAGGTATTTTTTGCATCTTTTGTAATTATTACTATTATTGTAAGTTTTAGGTACTTAGTAATAAAATGACTTTTGTACTCAAGCCAGTTGCCAAACTCTTTTAAAACTTCATTCCCTCCCCTTTCTGTTCTTGGCTTCCCTATATTGCTCTGCAGCAACGCTTCTTTTAGCTAGCTGAAGATCCCTGTGATGCCCAAAGTCCTGAGGATTTGCTCATTAATGGGGTACCAGCCTGATTTACTCCAGGGGCATATAAGGGTAATAACTGAAAAGTGCTGTTTTGACCCTGCCTGCTTGAGTCCAGGGTCATATAAGGGTAGCAGCTGAAGAGTGCTGTATGACCCATCTTGTTCAGATGCAAGCTCAAGTCTAGTCTGGTGCGGTACAGTGGCATATAAGGGTAGCAGCAGAGAAGTGCTGTGTGACCCAGCCTGCTGAGTTTAGGGCCATATAAGGGGTCACTTGAGAGTTCTGATAGACCCGGTCCTCTAAGGTGCACCATTTTTATTGATGAATGTGTATATGTGGGTGGCTATTTGAATCCGGGGTTGGAAGACTCCACTCCTAGGAAACAGGTCCTGCAATTGTGATTCCATCGGGAGGGATTTTGCAGAAGGGAGAAGTGAGCTCCATATAGAAACACAAGTGAAACAAGCACAAGTGACACAAGCAGTACACTAATAGAATTGCAACCTTTTCCCCCCAAAGGAAGTAACCCTAATAAATAAGCATAACCCCAAGTTGATGGGCAAATTTGGGAACACTGCCATGGCCCCAGGGAGCAACTTTCCTTTCAGAAACATCATATCTCCATGTTGCCAAAATTTCTGTTGCATGTGAAATTATTCAGCACTGTTCAGAACAAGTAACATTCAGAATAGTCAAGGGGTGGGGGAGAATGTCACACACAGTAAATTGTTTCAGATATGTAAACACTTCCAGTTCAGAGTGATGCCTTTAGACATCTGGAGGGGTTGCCTAGAGCACACAGGCCCTGGGACTTGTGTCTGGGTGGGTGTGTGTTTGGCAGACTGGGGGTGGGGGTCCAACGGGGGGGAGAGTGTGTGCATGGGGACTAGTGGGGGACAGACTGAGTGTGGGGCCTCGCAGAGGGCAGGGCCTAGCAAGGTGGGGGATTTGGGGTGCACAGCCCCAGGTCGTTTTGCTCTCCAGCAATGCCCCTGCTGGGCACTACTCTCCACCCTAAGCATACTTCCCAGATTGTACCCTGAAGGCAAGCGAGGTGGTTGAATACCTCTTTCCCCCTGCGTTGTGTATCATGGGAGGCAGGAATGTGGGCAGTTTGAGGGAGGCAGCAGTGTGCACTCAGGAGCTTAGAGAAAGTGAACCTTACAAATTTAGACATCAGATGAGTTTTGGCATGTATGGAGTGAGGTGGCGAGCAAGCAGGAGTTTTATGGACTGCAAGGGTACCTAAAACTTGAATTGAGGTGCTTATATCTTGGGTTTAGGCACCTAAATCCTATCATGATTCTGGTCCCTAGCTCCCCTGGATTGCAATGGGAGTTTGGTGCCTTTCAGGATCAGGGCCAGCAGCCAAGGTAACTTAGTTATATTCAAATGGCCTCAGTGGAACACTGGTCCATCTCTAAAGTGGCTTCACAAATCATGGGGGGAAGCATATATATAGTGGCATGTTTTTCTGTCTCCAATGTTTCATTTGATAAACAGTTTATTAATATTTGGGTTAAGTAGCACGTTCGGTCTGAAGCTTTTATCACAGTGCACAAGCATCAAGGAAATTTCACAGACCCACTCTGACGGAGGGATATTTTCTCCCTTTTACAGAGAAAGAAACTGTGGCACAGACAAAGGAAAGCCTTGATTCTCAGAGGTACTGAGCACTCACAGCTCTGGTGAAATCAATGGAATCTCCTAAGGGATTTGCCCAAGTCACTCAAATGCTCCTAGTTCCAGCCTGTAACCTTTGCTACAAGAAGTTCTCCATGGACAGACGTTATTCAAAATCTGCCTTGCCATATATGGCTCATCAGACCGATGCAGCTTAAGGTGTGTCAATTGCCACAGGTAAAGTATTTCAGGGAGGGATTTGGCTACTAGCGCCTCTGCCCTTCTTCGGCTTCCCTAAGCTTCTGGAGCAGGGATGCATTTATGGAAGCCTTTCAGTGCAACTTTAAGTGACACTGGATTCCACTAACTCCAGGACTGCAGTCAAGTACCCAAACCACCTTGTTGTTAACCACTTATTGATGATGCAGCTATGAGAGGTCTGAAGGGGGGGGGCAGTGGTCACACTGTGTCAGGCACTATCACCCACACCCTGAAAGGTATTTAGGCACCTAACAGCCATTGATTTCCCTGGGATTAGGGGCCTAAATACCTTTGGGGATTTGGGCCTATGTAAAAACATAAGATGACTTGGGTCCTGAACCAAAGAACTTAAGACCTATGGGGCAATTGATTAGAACTTAGTAAACATTTCTTTTGGTGACATAGAAGAAGGAATAAAATCTTTCTTCTTCTCTATAGCTTGAATTTATGTTAGTGGGTGAGTGCTTTAAAAAACAAGAACACATTATGTCTGCACAGCATTGGATGCATCCAGGGAGCAAAGCTATAGAATAATTGCCATTATTTATTTGGTCACATTTCTGTGTAGAACTGCAGTTTAGGCAAAGTAGGAGGGATCAGAAAGGATGATTAGTTCACCTGAAGGCCAGTTCCAGTAACGGTGCTAGGAAATATAAAAGTCACTGTGTCCCCACAGGGTAGATAAAGTCCTGTGCTCCTCCATGCAGTGTCACCTGGAATACAAACCAAAGGACAGGTCTAAACACAGAGCTAGCTATACTTAAAGACCCCTGTCTGTTTTCCAGTTTGAAAGGATCTATTTTAGACAATGACATGGACCATCTACATGAGGATAGATCTTATCCCACAGAACATCCTAGGGGTGTGAAGAATATTTTCCTTCTGTGATGGAAAGGGGGGGGTGATACTTCCTGCTGCATTTCCCAAGAAATAAATTTCTTGTTGATAGAATTACCATTATGCAGACATTTTAACCACTTGATTTGTTTTAACCACTTGATTTGTCCATACTCTGTTATTGATGGCACAGGTGTAAGCAAAAGGAGTTATTAAAATTTCACTATCTTGTTTCTTTACAACACATCATGCAGGATTACCACTCCTGGGGCTCTTCTTCTTAGGACAAACCAACTGAACTCTCAACATGAAAAGTCATTGGGGCTGTAATTTGAAAAATTTTACAGGGAAGACTAAGAGAGCTGACCAGTACCACAGAGATTTCTCATCTGAATAGTAACATTCAATGGATGGGAAAGCCAATTTGACTACAAAAATCTTTTCCCAAAATAAAAGAAGGGACATCCACACCTGAGAACAAATGAGTAACTTTTCTGGAGGTAGAATTGGAGCTCTGATCCCCCAACCCCACCCACCGGTGACTACACTAGGGATACTGGATTCAGTGTTGGGAACCTCTGTTCCATTAAAATATAAATAAATTGGAGAGGATCTAAACAAGAGCACGAAGAATGAATAAGGGGGTTGGTAATGAAGGCTAAGAAGGAAATTAGTAAATGGAAATCCTGCTCAACTAATATAACTTTCATTTGAGCCTAGATATTACTTATCAAGTTCAGCCAAACAATTTGTAACTATGGATATGAAGGGGCTGTGTTTGAAAAAGAGTTGTTCAAACAACAAAATAAAATTATTGAAAATGCTGCAGACTTTCATCAAATAGATCAGAAAATGAATAAGGAAAATTTGTCTATATAATAAGCTTTAATTTGAAGTTTGTAAATCTTAAGGAGAGCAGTAGATTCAGGTGCGCCAAATGGGTAAAATTAACAGTAACAGAATGATGCTAATGAAAGTCAATTAAGGCTGATTACTTAGAAACTTTTGCTGGTGGTGAGGTTTATTAGATCATGCATTGAGTTTCTGTGAAGTTTTTGAAGCCCCATGGCTCAAATAATTTGATCCTGGACTGGAAAAAGTGGAGACTAGAATTTGGGAGAGAGCCTGAACTCAGCTCTGAAGCAGAAACTGCATGAAACCTAACAGGAACCTTTCCATCTCCAGCAGCTATGCTCTACATACTATAGGTGTGTTCTAACTGGGATTATAGGAGGTTTATACATTGTTATACAGCCCATTATCTCTTCAAACAAGAGGCAGGACAGTTAATGAGGAAGGACAGATTTTCTTACCTGTGTTTGTGCAGTCGATTTCCACAATGGTGTTAGGGCCTGTGGGGAATTCATAGAGTGCTCTCTTAGCACAGTCACACATAGTTTGGGACAGTGCTCTAGCCAGATGAAGCAGCACAGCCTCCTTGGAGTTCCCCTTAACTGGGAGTTCCTTGCTTACTGGTGGGATCCCATAGCTCTGCACCATCTTGTACAGGAGCTGGTACAATGAGGCATAGATGTGGCCATTTTTGAGTGGAATCTGAAGAACTTTGGCACAGTCCTGGCTCAATTTCTTAAGCCACCCTGCAAGTGGGGGCTGAAATTCCTCCTTCTTGTCTAGGTGATCCCGGAACAGAGAGAGTGCCCTGAGGAAGTGGTAGTGTCTCTGCTGTTCTTCAGGTTGTAATGCTGGGTACTTGCCTACCTCAATTGTTTCCCCCAGGATGCTGATCCCAAACCTATTGAGAATTTTGTTGCCAGGATATTTAGCCAGAACTTTTTGGCTGTCATTCTGAGAAGCCCACCACCAAGCTTGACCGCCAATCAGCAGGCCCCCTCCTTCTGCTACAAATTCATGGATCTTCTTGGCCTCATTGTCACTGTAGGACTGGCAACAGTAGATGCTGAGACTGTCAGTAAGTTCTGAGATCTCACAGACCACCTGACTTTGAGCCAGCATGTCATGAAGGTTCTTCAGATTGGGATTGATGCCAATTCTCCCTTCCTTCTCAGCACCCAGCCAGTGTATGGCATTGAGGATGAAGTCCATGAGCTTCGGGGTGCTAAGATGGACTTCATGTGTAGCCACCACAACACGGCCCCGACCGTAGTGAGCTGCTGCAAGGAAGCATTGATAGGAGTCATCCAAGCCAAGGGGGAAGGCCAGAGTGCCATGGACCAGCAGGTGAGAGGGTGTACCGTCTGTCACTATATCTAGCTCTGACACACCTCTTAGGAGAACGTGTAAGTCCCTTGTGGAATCTAGTCCAGCCCTGCAAAACCAAGAGATGTTTCTATCAGGCCACATGACAGCATTGTCATAGTATCATGAGACAGAAGGGGAAGATTGTGTAATATATCTGTCCTACAGCACTATCCAGCTGTCCTTAAATCACCTCCATTTCCTAGGGCTGCCCTTTGAGATCTACAGATGGAAATTTCTGGGCATTATTATTAGTTGCCTTCTTCCTAGGGACAGTGCTCTGCCTTTGGTTGCAGTTACTCTAGTAATGCTTACAAAGCAAAGCACAGTAAAGCAAACCTCTTCTTTTCTCCATACTCTGCAATGATATGTCACAATTTCATGCCAGTTTTTCTTAATCCTTTATGCTCTGTGACATAGTGCAGCAGCTGTAAGGAGATGAGGATGCTGAGAAATACAAAAGAGCATAGACTAAATGGAAGAATGAAGAGAGATGGAATAGTGGGTGGATAAAGCGAAGGATAAAGTATGAGGGATGTTTTGCGTTAATGGATTCTGAGTGTCTCAAATTCACATAATGAGTACTTAAAGCATTTTCTTTGTTCAACAGAGAAATGCTTATTGTACTTCAGTAATGTGTTGAACAACATTTTGTGATGTGATCTTCCGCGCTTTATAAGGAAATAAACATGTGGAGCATGAGTACTAAAACGTTAATTATTGCTTGAGTTTTTGTACTGACACCATATTTCAAATCACAGACAAGTGGCAGAATTCCTGTTTATTAAAAGACACAAAGAAAGCATTAAAGGAAACACTTATTTGCCTTGTTCTTGGGTAGAACTACAGGATACACTTGACTTCATTCAGCACATCACAGGCCCCAGAAGTCAAGTGTTTTCCTAAACTTCTTTGGCAGGTATCTGATTTTATCTTATATCTCTTACTTTCTTTTTTTCTTCGCCTCAGATAAGGACTTGCCCTTGAACTGCTCCCTCCCCCCACCAGGGTGTTGGAACATAATTAAGAATCTTTTCTTACAGCTTCAACTACAAATATAAGTACATATGAAAGTGTTTCAGATACTCACCGAAACATCAAGGGAATTTCAGGCACTTTTTCTGAGACATTGAAGACGCCCGTCTCACCATATTTTTCCGTGAAATACACGCCAGACAGGCTGGTTATGTGGTTCCCAGGGAAATCAAACAGCACTCGCTCTGTGCTGTGTTTATGGGCCCAGTGCCAAGCCTGACCCCCAATGAGCAGACCCCCTCCTTGCTTCACAAACTGGATCAGCTCCTTTTCCTGTGCAGCATCATAGGCATCCATACAGTAAACCCCAAAAGAAGCAATGAGCTCCTCACTAGACTGCACTCTGATGCCAGAACTACTGAGAATGCCCATCAGGGAGCTCAAGTTCTTACGGACGCCAACAACCATTCCTGGGCAGACACTGAGCCAATCCACAGCATTGTGCAAGAACTGAGTCATCTTGGGATTCCCCAGGTAGCTCTCATGAGAGATGACCACCATCCGGCCTTTCCCGTACTGTGAGGCAGCAATGAGGACCTGCCCTTTGGGGGTCACCAGCACTGGGAAGGCTGTCTCACCAATGAGCAGCAGCTCACAAGGGACAGCGTCACCAGTAAGATCCCAGCCCTGGACACTGTCCACCAGCAAATCATAGGCAGCTGAAGGATCCATGTTCAATTTCGTCCTGTCTACAAGAAAGAAAAACAATAATTTTTCTTATAGTAAAGACATTCAGAAGTGGATTTATTTATCATTCTTTGCCTTTACTTAATTTGATCTTACATTAGCCTTTTAATTTTCTTGTGGTCTCCACCCCATCCCCATGAGATATCTTAGTCTCCTTTCTGATCCTTCTATCCAAATGCCCCCGAGACTTTCTTCAGTCTCAGACTCCTGGTTTCCTGAAGTCACAAGATCTCATCCGCATGTTGTGTCTGCAGGAGGAGGAAGAATTTACGGGATTGGAAAAGAGGAAATTGCGGTCAGGAAATGAGGTATATTGGTGGAGCAATCAGGGGTAATGCCCCATCTCCTTGGGTAAAATTCTGATCCCATCAGAATCAATGGGAGTTTTTCTATTGATTTCAGTGGACCACATTTTTCCCAATAATACCCTGATAGATTAGTCTGAAAGGATAAGATAGATCCAGGTATATTGCCTTTTCTGTGTCTGACAGCTGTATGATGGAACTCTTCTTTTGGGGCACCTTGTGTGGGCGCAGGTAGTCAGGCTTGAAGGAAGCTATGGTAATTGGGATCTGTTTGCAGCCCACTTTCTCCAAGATGTCTGGGAAATCACCTGATGTCTCAGGAGGAACCATAACTCGCTGTGGAATGAAGGATGGCTTAGTGTTGAACTGGGACTTAGGAGATCTGTGTTCAGTTGTTGGCTTTGCCACAAACTTTCTGGGTGAACTTAAGCAAATCACTTAACCTTTGCATGTAAAATGGGGATACATTTTTCTCCCACTACCTTTGTTTTTTCTTTAGACTGTAAGCTCTTTGGTACAGGGACCTGTTATGAGTTAGAAATTCAAACTAGATTTTTTTTTCTTACATTCATTTTAATAAAAAGCTGAACAGAGAGGCGCTGGTCATCCCCAGGACTAGAATATCATGGGGTGCTAGAGGTCAAGAATGAAGGGTATACCTGCATGGGAGTCTTCAAATCCTAACTCTTTAACAGTGCTTCTAAGAGGGGAAGCTACTCATCAGTGTTGAGGCGCATTGCCAGAAGAATGTTAGAGACTCAAAATGTTACAAGTTGAATTGTGTTAGCAAAGTTTTATAGAAATATGAATTGTAAGGGGTTATGATGAACTTTTCAACACAAACATGCAATCAAGTTGGCAGACCGTGTGGAGGGAGGATGGGCCTTCCTAAGGAGTGCTGCTTTGCTGATGAATTCAGAAAAAGCAACTATGACTGTGCTCATGGCTGCTATTGCCTATAAACTAGCCTGCTTGCTTGCATGTCCTTTTGTAACTTCCTTTCTTTATACATTTACAAGAAAATTTTATTATAAAGTATAGACTTACTATAGATTTATATGAGAGTGCATAGATTTTATAGTAAAAGCTGTAATACAAAGTACCTTGCAGGCTTGTGTAGAAATTATTTTTGGCTATGTCTACACTAGCAAATTAATCTGGATTAAGGATGATTAATTCAGGCTAATTTGGTCCCTGTCTAAACTAGGCTTTGCCTAGTTCAAACTAAAAAGTTTTTCAGTTTGAACTATGCTTTGGTAGTTCGAACAGTAAGTTTGAACTAACCACTTAGTTCAAATTTTAGTTCGAACTAGCATGATGTAGCTGTGCTAGTTCAAACTAAATCGGTTTGAACTAAGTTGTTAGTTCGAATTAACCTTGTTTTTTTAGTTCGAACTAAAAAATTAGTTCAAACTACCTTTTTAGTTTGAACTAAAAAAACACATCTTGTTTGAACTAAAAAGCCATGGTTATTTCAAACTAACTTGAGGTTAGTTTGAACTTAGTCCGAACTAAGCAGTTGAGGTAAGTCCGAACTAGGCTTTTAGATGTAGACATAGCCTTTGAGAGAGCTAATGGCACAGGAGTTTATAAATTAACATAAATTAGAATAATATACTTGTTTTTGCATTGGGTACTGATGTAGAAATCCAGGGGCTACATTTTGATCATAACTTTCTCCAAGAACAGTCATGAGGCATCAGAGCCGTAACATGGTGTTTTGTCACGTGGGGCGCATTTCAATTGGAATGTGCCCCTTCCCATTAGCAGCACTTAGACCTGGCGCCACAAAGCCACCATTTAATAGAGCGCCTCCACTGAGCCACTCCAGGCCATCCAGGGCTTTGCCATGTCAGCCCCCCCTGTAGTTACAGCTCTGTGAGGCATCAACACAAGAAGGGGCTCACATAGTGGTGGCCCTGAAATATCCGTGCAAAATCTGCAAAAAACCCCCACAAACATACACAGAAATAATAAAGAGGAAGATAGATGAACATTTGTGGAGGATGGCATATGTGAATGACACACCAGCCTATAAAAGAAACTTACTACAACAATTTGGAAATGAAGGACCCAGAGTAAGTCATTATAGTCAGGGTATAAAGAAACAGACCCTGTTGCTGGGGGGAAGCTCTATCTCTTACTATCCTTCCTCTAGCTACCTTTCTTATTTTGACTGTTTTCAGTACTTAGGGTCTGTCTTTATACTGTAGTGATGGTGCTTCAACTTTAGCTTCAAATCGAGGAACTAGTCACCTTTCTCTTGACCGACTGATCAGGAAAGGGCATGAGTATATTAATAGAGATTATCTATCTTAAATCTTAGTTGTAGTCTTAATTGTATTGTATCATATTTCCTATGTGTATTAGAATAGAATTTGTTTGTAAAGTCATTATTACTCATTTGCTCATTCAATTTTCTTTTGGTTTTCAAATGTGTATCATTTATGTTAATTGCATCAAGATTTTATAAATAAAGTACACTTGGGTATTGATGACTATGTCTGCCCTGGGGGGCTACTTTGAGTTGACTTCACAAAGGTGACTTTAAGCTGACTTAAAGTGGACCTTGTGAAGGTGACTTAGGTGTATGTCTGCACTAGTAGACATACCCCGGGCCTGGGCTTGGGACTTGTCCCCTGCCCCTCCCTGGGGTTTGATCTGGCTCTAGCACCCTGATCCACCCTTGAGGCGCAATCCGGCTCTTGCCACCTGTGGCAAGCGATGCGGAGCCAGAACTGGCCCCAAGCCCCCTGTCCCTTGTAGCAATGGACTCGGAGCAAGATCAGGCTCTGGGCCCCTTGCTGCAGGCATCTGGAGCCAGCTCCTAGCCTCCACCACCTGTGGCAAGGGGCTTTTGGGCTCCCAGACCCTGGCTGCAGGTGGCAGGAGCCAGCTCCTAGTTCCTGCTGCCTGAGGGCCAGATCAGCCAGTTCCTGAAGCTGGACTGGGCTCTTGGGGCTGGATTGGAGCCCGAGGTGGGCAGAGCACAGGGCTGGGGCCCGGGCGCTTGCCCCTAGGTCGACTTAAAGCTTAAATTGACATTAGGAGCCAGTTTTATTATGTCAACTGAAGCAAGAGCTTAAGTCAACTTAATAAAAGCCCAATTTGGCTGTGGAGTTCCTTAGGTTGATCTAAGAGAGGTTAAGTTGACCTAAGGCTCCACAGTAAACATACCCAATGTGATAATTGTTAAAACTTTCTGTGGCTGGATTCCAGGCAAGAACTTCAGTCCCTTAGTGAAGTCCATTTTGTAACTCTATTCACATTTTAAAGAGCAAGGAATTGGGCTACAGTCTCACACCGGGGATAGGACCCCTTTTGAGTAGTCTGTGACAGGAATTTTTCTTTGGGAATTTCAGGTGTTTCCAGGCAAATTGATTTGCAAAGTAAATAACTTGGGGGGGGGGCATGGGTGGAGTCTGGCAAGCTCAATGGTATAGGAACAGGTCACTTACCAGTAAGCATCCTTCTTCGAGGTGGGCTGCTCACGTACATTTTAATTCAGCTGTGTACCTGCACAATGATCCAGAAGCTTTTTGCCATAGCCTGTTCCTGTAGGGTCAGTCACCAATGCCCCCTCAGACCTGCACTCCTGTGCAGAGGCGGCCATAGGCTATCTGGGGCCCTAGGCGAAGGCCCATTTTGGGGCTCCCTATTTCCCGCCTGTTCTACAACCCACTGACTCTGGCCCCCCTTCAGTCCCTTCTTTCTGCTAGCTCCGAAGAGAGGGGATGGAAGGAGGGTATGTGAGTGTATGTGAGACCATCTTGAAGGAGGATGCTTACTGATAAGTAACTTTCTGCCCTTCTTTGAATGCTGCTCACATCCATTCTAATTCAGGTGACTTGCAAGCCGTGCTTCGGATGGTGGGTGAGGTAGAGGTTTCCCTGCCTGTAGTTTGGCTCAGCCAAAGGTAACATCATCCCTTGCCTGCTGAACAATTGTGTAATGCGATGCAGAAGTGTGCACTGAGAACCAAGTGGCTGCGCTGCATATTTCTTGAATCAGGACCTGTGCAAGGAAGGCCGAGGAAGCTGCTTGCACCCTGGTTGAGTGGGCCATGATTTTCCCCAGGAAGGGAGTGTTGGTTCCTCAGTAAGAGTCCTTAATAGAGTCTGCAATCCACTATGAGATGTGTTGGGATGTTACCATATGGCCTTTCAGTGATTGCTATGAAGAATTGGGTCATTTTTTGGAAGGGCCTTGTATGTTTTATGCATGTGGCAAGTGCCCTCTTCACTTCAAAGGTGTGCCACCTTCTCTGGTTCTCTGTTACCTGTGGATCCAGGAAGAACACTGGGAGGAAGATTTCCTGGTTCATGTGGAAGGGTGAAACAACCTTGGTGAAAGCAGAGTTGTACCCTATTATTGTAGAATATTGTGTAGGGTGGATCTGAGGACAGGTCCCTCAGCTCAGATACCTTTCTGGCTGACGTAATGGTTACTAAGAACACTACTTTCCAGGATAGGACTAACAGCATACATGAGTCTAGGGGTTCAAATGGAGGCTTTATCAGTCCTTCCAGCACCAGGTTTAGGGTCCATTGGGGAACTGCCTTTCTGACTTGTGGGTATAATCTCTCTATCCCTTTGCTGAATCTAGAGGCTATTGGGTGAGAGGAGGGGGGCGATCCCCTTGAAAGAGTCACTGAACACTGAGATGGCTGCCAAGTGCACCCTGAGGGAGGGTAGCTCCAGGCCATTACTTTAGTCCAGGAGGTAGTCGAGGATGGACTGGATAGGGGCAGATTCTGGGGTCTCTCCCTGGCAGTGCTCCATAGGGAAAATCTTTTCTGTTTGGCCCTGTATGTTGCTCTCATGGAGGGCTTTCTACTGTCAATCAGTACCTCCTGGACCTTTTCCAAGCAAGTCTGCTTGTCTGGGGTCAGCCATGTAGCTTCCAGGCTATTAAGTGGAGGGGTTTTAGGTCTAGGTGTCAGAGATGACTCAAGTCCTGAGTTAGCAGGTCTGCCCAGTGCAATTGCATGATGGGCAGGGCCAGAGATAGGTTGAACAGTCTACTGAGCCAGGGCAGCTGTGGCCATGCCAGGGCTATAATGATTACATCCACCCTGTGCCTCTTGAAGGATTGAAAAGCATAAAGGAGGGGGCCCTCCCAACTTATCAGCAGAGTGTCTGACAAGGATCCTTTGACCCTGCCCTTGAGTTAGCAAACCAGAGTGCATTTGCAGTGTTTCTGCATCACAAAGAGGTCAGTGTAGGGTGTCCCCCGCCTCTTGAACAGGTGGCTCACTACTGCTGGGTGCAGAGACCACTCACACTAAGAAAGGAAGTGTCTGCTGAGCCTGTCTGCCAGACAGTTTCTCATCCCTGGTAGAGAGGCTGCCAGCAGGTGGAAGCTGTTCTTTAGTGCCAGCTCCCACAGTTGGGTCGCCTCCTCACACAGTGCAGGACGGCGGTCTCTACCTTGATGGTTGAGGTAGAACATAGTTGCTGTGTTGTTTGTTAGGACCTGGACAGTTGTCCCTCTGATCTCATTCAAGAACACCCTTCAGGCCAGGCGGATCACCCTCAGTTCTTTCACATTTACTTAGAGAGGAGGTGTCAGCATGTGAACAAGTCCCTTGGGAAAATAGGTTGCCTGTTATGTGAGCCCCCCATCCCAGGTCCTATGTGTCTGTTATCATGGTCACTGAAGACTCCCTGGCATGCAAATTCTGGGTTTTGGCAGATTGCATTGGACTCTAGGACCTTCCCCAGAGTAGTGAGTACCTGGTCTAGGGAGTGGTGTTGGGTCCGGAATACCCTCGCTAGTCAGGTCTGTAGTGGCCTCATACATTGGCACCCCATCTGTATTACATAGGTGGAAGCTGCCATGTGGCCTAACGGCTGTAAGCACTGCCTCACTGCTGTGGTAGGAGTGAGTTGCTGTCCTGAAATGATGGTAGACACTAACTGAAACCTGGATCGGGGGAGGGAAGCCTTTGCCAACTTTGAATCCAAGTGTGCTCTTATAAACTTTATTTTCCTTGGGGTCAGTTTTGAACTCTCCATGTTTAGGAGGAGGTTTGCCTGTAGCACAGCCTTTGGATGAAGCAACACTGTGCTGGACCTGGTCCATGGATCTGACCCTGATCAGCCAGTTGTCCAGGTACTGGAAAATTCAGACCCTCTGTTTCCTTAGGTGGGCTGCTGCTGCCACCATGCACTTTGTGAAAACCCTTGAGGCCAGTTAGAATCCAAATGGAAGGCCTGTGAATTGGAAGTGCTTGCCTCCTATCATGAGCTGAAGTAACTTTCTGTGTTTTGGCCTTCTCAAGATGTGATAAAAGCATCTTTCAGATCGATGACTGCAAACCAGTCTCCCAGGTCTAATGAAGGAATGATCTGAGATAGGGAAATCATTTGCAACTATTTTCTGTAGGAACTTTTTTAGAGCTCCTAGGTCTAGAGGAGGTCTCAGGTCCCCGCTTGCTTTTGGGACCAAGGAGCATCTTCAGTAGAAGCCCGTCTTCCTTTCCTTGGTAGGCACCCATTCGATTGCCCCCAGGTCCAGGAGTTTTCTGCTTTCCAGCTGCAAGAGGGCCTTATGGGAGGGGTTTTCAGTTTGGTTGTGATGGGGTAGTTTTCTTTCAGGGGGCATGGCCCTGAACTGGATGGTGTGCCCATAGTCCAATGTGTCCAAGATCCAGCGGTCTGATGTTATCTTGGCCCACCAATGTCAGAATGGGGCCAATCAGGTTCGGATCAGATGGGGCTAGGGGCCCCAGGTGTGGCTGTGGTACTCAGGTGGAGCATCAAAAACTCTGCCTTTGGGCTGGTTGATAGCCATTGTTGCCCTGGCAGGAAGGCTGGTTGTTTTCCTTGGCTTGTGAGCCTTTGCCACCCCTGATTCTCTCTGTCTTTACTCTTGAAGTGGCGCTGAGACAGCTGGAAGGATCAGTGGTATGGACCCTGTTGCTGCTGCTGCTGCTGCTGCTGCTGCTGCTGCTGCTGCTGCTGCTGCTGTTGGGTCTGCCTGTGACTGCTGAGCCTGAAAGGACCATCTGCCTCTCTGAGGGGTGTACCTTCCCAAAGACTTGAGTGTCACCCAGCTGTCCTTCCTGCCATTGAGCTTGGAGTCAGTTGGCTCTGTGAACAATGATGGACCTTTGAAAGGAGGTTTTGGATGGATTGATGCTTCTGCAGGGACAGTGTTGATCCTTGGAGCCATGCTGCCCAGTGCATGGTAAAGGCTGATACCACACCCTTCCTGGCCATGTCTGTGGCATTCCACAAGGAAAGCAACACTACATGTGCCACCAAGATGCCCTCCATAAGGAGGGTGTCATAGTTCAATTTCTGGTTGGATGGAATGCGGTCCAAGAACGTCTATGTGGACTGCCAGAGGTTAAAAACATAACTGCCCATGTGGGCTTGTTGGTTAGCAATACATAATAGTCACACCAACGTGGAATAAATTTTATGACCAAACAGGTCCAGTTTCTTGGTGTCCTTGTTTTCTGGGGTAGCAGTGGGTTGGCCCTGTCTGTCCCACTGGTTGATTGTGTCTACCTCTAAAGAACCTAGAGTAGGGTGGGTAAATAAAAAGCTAAATTTGTCCTCAGGGATGTCATACTTTCTCTTTGTTCTCTTTGACACTGATGGAATTGAAGATGGAGTCTCCCATTGGCACTCACAATCTTCAGGGTCTCTTAATGTATTGGGACTGCCTCCCTTGGTGGTGGGAAGGATTCATCTCATCAAAAGACTAGGTTAAAGTCTTCCCTCATGACCTTGATGGGGAGGTCAAAGCTGGCGGCCATACACTTCAGGAACTTCTGATGTGTCCTTGGATCCTTCCTGAGTGATACGGATTGTTGGTAATTGGTCTCATCGGGAAGGATGAGGTTATGACCCTGGAGATATCTCTCCCAAATCCTGAGGGACCCTCTCCCAGGTCTGAATCCATGTTGGACTCTTCTAAATCTCACCCCATTTGGAATGTGGCTGGTCTCAATGAACTCAGAAATGTAGGCTCCTTTTGGGATGATTCCCAGGGGCTCCATTTAGCCCATTGCCCAATCCAATCCTTAAAAGTCTGTGGCGTAACAGCCTGTGCCAGGGATGTTTTTCTTCATGGTGCAGGGGAGCATCGTATTCTCCTGTGCCGGTTTCTGTGCGGGGATCGGCCCCTTTTATGTGCCGGTGCTGGGGATCCTCTAGGTGCTGGGTGGTGTACCGATTCAGGAGAGGCTGGTGTCTAAGCTTTGGAGTCCCTGTGCCAGGATGTGGATGATGAACGTTTTCTTTGTTTCCTCTCTGGGCATTTCAGGGCTGGTGCCTGGAGGTGAGAGTGTTGATAGTCATCTGTGGTGGTGCCGGGTTTGGAAGTCTCCAACAAGTGAGATGGTGACCTGGTTTGGCACTGTCTAGGGGATGGTGCTGGCCATGACTCTTGGGGACAGGTGTCAGGTGAGAAGCGGGGAGGTGTTCAGCTGTCCTCTGTCTTGGGCTCCAAGCCCAATGGAGTAAAGGCATGCTGTGCCAGGGGTGGAGATGGACTGTGACCAGAGTCCCTTGCGCATTCCAGTGGAGGGTGATGATGATGCAAGCTGTGCCAGAGATGGGGAGCAACTGTGCTGTGTGTCCCAGATCAGTTCATCAAGGAAAATGGGGGTGGAGGCCTGATCCCAGGATGATCTCCCACGCTGCTAACTCGGTCGCCATTGCCAGCTCCTGTTGCAGTGGCGGGGGTAAGCTCACCCTGAGGTTTGGGCCAAGCCCTCGAAGACAGAACCAGTTTGCCCCTTGAAACAACAAGTCTGGGAAGTGTAGGAGTCAGTAATTGCAGCAATGCTGAAGCTGTTTCAAAGGCCTCTGAAGCAGGTGGTGCTCAGAGAGCTTGGGAATTCAGGGCCCCAGTTTGTGGATCCCCCCCTTGTCCATGCTGCGGATCCCAGTGTGTGCCAGTGATGGGGTTTCTTTCCCCTGTGTCGGGTTTTCTGTGCAGCCTCAGCACCAGTGTGGTGCTTCCTTGGTTTCCTGGCTGGGGACCTGTGCAGAGGAGGGGCTGGTGCAGACTGCGCCCTCTGTGCTGGGGCTGCCTGTGCTGATGGTGCCGTGGTTGGCATGGAGGCTGGATGAAGGGCCTCTTCCATCGCTATAGAATGAAGGCTATTCGCCTTCTCCTTCTGTATCCTTGGCTTGAAGGACCGGTAGATCTGCCATTTGTTGGTCCTGTATCCTTCAACGAGGCACTTCAAGCACTTCTCATGTTGGTCGCTGACCAAGAAGGCCTTACCTCAGAAAGCACAGGGCTTGAAGCCAGGCATGGTAGGGCCTGTGCCGGGTCCATGTGCTGCTGTGGAGACGCGGAGAGTGCAGATCTTCAATGTAGGTCAGGCTTCTCAAGAAGAAAAAAGTCAAGAAAAAGAAGAGAGGACCGAAAACAATGGAAGAAAAAAGAAAAACTGTAGGAAAAGAGTGGAGACAGGTGCTTGTAATTCTGCAAGCATGGGTGGATCCACAATCATCCTGACAGGAGGAAAGAAGGAGCTGAATGCAGGGCAGGATCACCACCACCTATAATACTGTGCAGGAGTGCAGATCCAAGGTGACGTTGGTGACTGACCCTACAGGGACAGGCTATGGCAAAAAGCTTCTGGATCACTGTGTACTGTGGCACATACACACCTAAATTAGAATGGATGTTGTAAAGGAAGTTGAAAGATGGAGTAAGTTTGGTCTGGAAGTTTTGTGTCCGAGGCTCTGTGTTTGCTTAGATAAGTTTATTAAGGCATAAGTCAGGAGAGCTAGGGGTTTAGATTGATACGAAGGTAGACTGTTTCTATGGATGCAAGAGGTATTCCACAAAGGTTGATTATAAGACAATCCCTCCTGTCTGGAGCCTGCTGGGAAGCTATCACCCTAGTCTGGTAAACAGGTTGGCGGGGGCCAGGTAGCTGAGGGGGTCACAGGAGTCTGGCCTCTCTCCTTGGTCAAGGACAGTAACTGTTACCCAAATAAGCTGTAAACAACAACAGAGGCGGACTAACTATATGCTGCCTATTAAGTATAATCTAATTAGGTAACCTGCATATTAAAAGTAGTAATACCATGTATGGATTTTAGGCATGATGAAACTTGTTGTATTATGCATGAGCTTCTTGCATTATGTATATTGTATTTTGCATATTAGAAGGTATATGTGACCAGTAACCCCTATACTGGGGGTTCTTGCTCAGAGAGGTGAGCTTCTCTTTGCTTCCCTCTGATGCAGTTCCTTTTATTATTCAGCTGAATAATAAACTTTGAACCATACCTGGTTCTCTGCCTATTGGAGTCTCAGCTGGGAATAGGTCTGCTTCATTGGGAAGGCTCTGGTGTGCCTCTTTCTGAAGTTGAGGGCCAGAGTTAGATGTTTCCCCAACAATGTGAGCAGCACTCGATGTTTAGCTTCCTGTAACTGCTTCTGGCTGTAGGCTGAGAAGCAGTTTCACTTTTGATTATATTGTTTTTGTCTTTTCACTTGATCTGGCCAGAGTCAGAGCAAAAGAGAAAATTTAACTCTTAAATGGCATGCACATAGGGGGTGATTGATTGATTGATTAATTAAATATTGTTTAATATTTGTAACAAATATATGAAAAAATCACAGTCACACTATGTACCAGTGACCCAGACACTTTGAGATAGTGAGAGTTCTTTTGATCCACCAGAAAGGCTGATAGTTTAAATTTATGTCCTTAGAGAGGCTGTTTGTTTGTGTGTAAGTGCTCAAGGAGCAGTCTTGTGATCTTAGTCCCATCAACTCTTGAGCTGCACCCAGATCTGTCTACCCCAGTTTAAACCCAGCTTTTGGTAGGTTCTGACTGGGTAAAGACTTCTTGGTTAGCTGAGAGTTTGAGGGAAGAGAAGGGAATTTGCCTCCACCTTTCTGTTGTTTCTAGGGACTTGTTTGAAGTACTTGTTGACTGGTCAGGGTGTTATTTTCATTGTTATTGAAGGACTCCTTCAGAATTAGAGATTTGGCGTAATTATAATAGTTATAGGCTAGGCAATAGAGTTTGAGGTTTTAGAGCTTTAGAGTTTGTATTAAGTTTATAGTTCTGTTTTTTTAAGTTTTAGAATGTTGAGTTTTTAAGTTTAAAGTTTAGAGTGTTAAGGCTTAGAGTTTTAAATTTAAGTTCTTTAGTTTTGGTTGCTCGAATAAGTAGTTTTAGTATTAAAATGAGTGAAACCATTAGAGTTGAATCTGTGGGTATCACCCATAGCACAGCTTTAGAGGACTTTGCCACAAATCATGTTAACGAACACAAAGGAGGTTGGATAATGAAATTATTTCCAAACATAGTAATCTATGGGGCTTTGTGTGTCCAGTTTTTGATAGTGAGGTGGAACAAAAGAAAAGAGAAAGGCTAAGGACATGAAAGGGATTGTAGTAAAGTGCTTAGAAATAGTTTGTAGTGCTTTGGAGTGGAAATTGAACAGTGAGATAGAGTTGCTTAAGAGAGCACAGCAGACTTAGGAGGAGAGAGGAAAAATTCTTAGGAAGTTAACAAATTGGCAAAGTGAAGGTTTAGGAATTGGGAATTGTTGAAAAGGGGCAGGAATTACAGAAAAGGTTAGACTGAAATCTTTGTCAAATGCATGAGTTAGATGAAGCAATTCGGGATCTTCAGGAAGGGGCAGCTACTAGCAGAAGATTGCTGATTAATTGGAGGTCAAAGGGTGATCAGCTGTTAGACTGAGTTAGTAAAATGGAGAGTCCATGGGACAGCATGAATCAGAACATGGTCTGTTGCTAGAACAGATCAGGAAGTTGGAAAATCTTTGTGAGGTGTTAGAGATTGAGAGAATAAATCAGCATACAGCATGTCTGGAGAACAGCAGGGCTGTAGTGATACTAGCTCAGAGAGGGAAAGTAAGCAGAGTGGTATACCCAGAGCCACAGATTGAGAAAGAGTTAGGGGATGATGGGATATCGGTATGCATTCCCAGTGGTATGCTAGAACTAAGAGAGGTAGATCAATTTGCAGGACCCATTACCTGGAGTAGAGCAGGAGAGTTAACTCAGTCAGACTTCGTTCCTGTAGTAGACACGGAGCAAAAAGAGGCAGCTGCGAGTCTGCCAAAAGAATCAGAAAGTCTTAGAGTGGAGCAGCAGGAGGAGGAGTCAGATGTTAGCATAGAGGATGTAAGCAATAAGGTACAGGGAGAGGCAGGTGGAGTAAAGAAAGAGGAGGAGACATATCTCATGTCAGCCCCTGTCAGAGAGAAAGCAGTGGCTCTGGAGTCTGTGACTGTAGAAGGACCAGATGATGTAGTTTCACAAAGTGAGCTAAGCAGTTAGTGCCTGTGATGTGCTGATCTCTAGATGACAACAGGGAATAGTGCAACAGAATTATTATTCCAGCACCCAACCCTAATGTTACATTGGCACCATATGACCCAAGAGACCTATCTTCCAATTTGGGGTTCTTTGGATGATCACTGTGTGTATCACTTAACCATTGTGAATCTAGACCTGTGAATCAAGAACACCATCATGGTATTTATTAGTGTTGCCTAGTATAACTGTAGACGCAGGTTAAAGTATAATTTGGCAGGTCCTGGAACCCTCCTACATTTCCGGGCCCCCCTCATGCAGGTCCAGGCCCACTTCACAGAGGGCCAGGCCCCTTTCACACAGATCTGGGCCCCCTTCATGCACTCCAGCTACTGCTCCCCAAATGTCTGCCCTCCACCCCATCTACTGCTGCCCACATACCTACCCCCTAGCTATTGCTCCCCAAATGTCTGTCCCCCACCCTAGCTACTGCTCCCCACATGCCTGCCCCACCCACCTGCTGTCCCTGGACCACATCTCACCACTGGTCCCCCAATCCTTCCCCAACCCCCCACCATGCTACACCATCTTCTGCCACTGCCCTAGGCCAACCCCACCCCCCACCTCTTTCCCACTGGGCTGGCTTGCCTGTCCCCGAACCCATCTCCGGGGCTGGCTGCCATGCGGAGCAG
The DNA here is from genome assembly GCA_007922195.1 of Podocnemis expansa. NCBI lineage: Eukaryota > Metazoa > Chordata > Testudines > Podocnemididae > Podocnemis > Podocnemis expansa. The sequence continues at coordinate 4,163,891 of ML682088.1, forward strand.
CCCCAGCCCAGGCTGAGAGTCCCACCTGGAGCATGCTCTGAGCATGCTCAATAAGAGCAGGCTCAGGGTGAGAGATTTAAAATCTCCTAGCCCAATGCAGCTCCCTGCCCTGCCAGAACATGCCAGAATGGTGTTCCACGGCCTGCTATTTTTAGGGGCTTTGTGTTTGGCAGGCCCCTAAACATAGAAAATGGAGCCAGAAAGCTGTGTTCTGGGGCCCACTATTTTTAAATGGTAGGCCCTGGGACACAGTGTTGTAGGTCCATTTTCTATGTTTAGGGGTCCCGGAATGCTGAGTCCCTAGAAATAGTGGGGCCCAGAATGCTATTTTGGCATTCCTCTTTACTTTAACCTGTGCCTGTAGAGTATCCCACTGAACCTCTTCAGGAAATAAGGGATGTCCTGTGCCAGCGTGGAGGAGCTTTGAGTGGGGGAAGAAGAAACTGTAGGGACAATAGCCATGACCATCCCTTTATAGAACTGGCTTCAGAGGAGAGTTCTGGTAGCTCTCATGAAGAAAATGGTAATCAGGATAGGAGAAGAACCCCTTCTCCTAAGCTGGGAATTCAAAGTGTGGAAATCAGGTTTGGATAGGAGAACCTCTGATTCAAATTGTCCTATGGCAGTAGTTACATGTATTAAAACTCTTAATTTAGTGGCTAAGTAAGTGGAAAAGATGAAGGATCCTTCATTTGCACTGCATGCACAGTGTGTACTAGAAATGGCCCTGGTGTTTAAGGTACCAGAGGATGACTGGGTTAAAATCTTACAGCTTGCAGTCATTTGAGGATTGTGGAGCATTGTATTTCCTAATGATAGGGTGGGTGAAAAGCCTTTTGGAGATACAGTAGCCATATTGGACCATAATCAACATCCAGAAGAAGGTGGAGTGGCTGTCAGATCATATTTAAAACAAAGACTCAGTGAGTTTCCATGTTCGTTTCATTTGTGACTGAGTGCAGCTCTGCACAGTGACATAAGGGAGGGCATGGTTGGGCCCCAATACATTAACCTAATGATTAATATTCTCTTCCCATCATACAGGAAAAGGTTAACATGCATATCAAAGATAATTCTCCTTTGGCTAAAATACATTCTCAGGGAGGCCTTAAATTAGGCTGACCTGATGCTTCCATTGCAGTGTTATAGGAACCACAGAGCAGTCCTACAGTGAGAACTGAAGGGTCTTGTGAAGATCTCAACTCTAGGATCACGCCAATGTGTTTCCAAATCTACAGGAAGTTAACACTGGCAAAATGATTCTAACTTGCATAATAACATTGCACCTTTGAGTGGATGTGCCCCTCCACAAGGTGAGCCATTCAGATACCATTTAGGGCCCCGGGAGTGTGTTCCTTTCTATTCAGATACAACTCAGAGCTGATTATGCTGGCAGAGGTCCAGATCACCTCTTAACTGAAATGAAGACTCAGTCACCACAATGGTTAACGTAATGCATGGGGATATTCAGACTTCCCAAACCCATATGGCGTAGCTGATGGTATACTGCTTGTACAGACATTTGACAGCTGTCCAATCCTTAGGACACCTAGAAGATGACTTCTACAGTGAATGTCTCAGTGTGCCTCCCTTGGTAGTTGACGACATTCCAACTCAGACTTGGAAAATGCCACAGATGGGCTGCTGGTCTGAAAAGGGGCCTCAGTTCATTTGTAAGCATGTTGTGTTTGAGACAAATATTGTGGTATGTAGATTGCAGGGAGAGGCATGCAATCCTCATTGGCTATGCCTGCACTTGTTAGTTCAAACTAATAAGGTCGAGGTTAGCTTGAAATAACCATGAACTTATAAGTTTGAATTAACAACATGTTCCAGTTCAAACTAATGTTAGTTTGACCTAGAACACATTGTTAGTTTGAACTAAACTCCTTGGTTTGCACTTATTAAGTTTAAACTAAGCATTAGTCCTGGTGGACATTGCACTTAGTTCAAACTAAGCACCGGTACTAATTTGTTCAAACTAAGTGTTCATTTTCAAACTAAGAAATTTCTTAATTTGAACTAATGAAACCCTGGTGTCTCCATGGGCTAAGTTAGTCCAAATTAAGCCTCCTTAATGCGGACTAATTTGCTAGTGTAGACATAGCCATTGCACCTCATGAAGTTTGTGAAGTGGAAGACTGCAGTGGAGAAGGTATTCTATGCCAGAAATAGCCAATTTTGCATGGTTACCAATTGTAAGAGGTACCCCTATAGTTCTGTGGAGTGTCCAGTCATAGACTCAAATGTTTGCTTTACCCTGACACAACCTACTTTAATTGGAAATCAGGCAATTTGCCCTGTCTCTACCTTTGAAAACATTACTGTCATCTCATCTGACCCAGCCTATCAAGATTTAGTTATCAAAAATGCACCAACATTGCTTGTTTATATTCCACCTTTAGGCTTACCATTATTACCCTGGAAAGAAAACCAAATCATACATACAAATTCCAATGATATGGACCAGACCAAACAAGCAATTATCCAGTTAATGGATGATGCTGACAAACCTTCAACTGACCCATGGGGAAAAATCAGTTTACAAGATGTGAGAGATCAAAGCCAGCAGACAGCCTGAGAGTTAAAGGGAGATATGTGAGCCTCAGAATGCTGAAGACTTTGTTCCTCAGTGGCTAACCAGGGTTACTGCAGGTTGATTAGAGGCATCTGAGGTCAATTATGAACTAGTCACGTGCTGGATAAAAGCCTCCCTACTCCAAAAAGAAGCTGTACAACCTGGAGGAGGAGCAGGAGGGTGATGTGCAGAGCAAAGGAGTTTGTAGAAAGTAACTGGACTTGAGAAGAGAAAGAAAGGTGTGTCTGAGACTCTGATTGACTGAGAAAAGAAACCTGGCCTATGGGGAGACCAGGCACAAGGAAATGTAAGGACAGAAGGGGACGACAGCCCAGGGGAAAGAAGTGTAGTCTGGGACATTGGCAACAGCACATAGCTGCACTTCATAGGACCCCTGTGTTGGGACCCGCAGTAGAGGGCAGGCCTGGGTCCCAGACCACCTATCCCCTCCCTGGAGTTTCACCAGTGCAAGTGCCCCATAGGGGCAGGTCTCAAACATTTGGGGTCTGCCCTGACCCACTTCCACTAAAAAAAAAGCATGAGACCTAGTGCCAGAAAATGAGCAGTTTGCCACAAAGGAAGGATTATCGTCCAAGTCAGGGGTCTCATACTTGCAGCCTATGGGCCTCATGCAGCCTCAGAAGTTATTTCCTGTGGTCCACAATGACACTATTGTTATCAATATTTGCAATATCATTGTATGAAAAGGTTTCAGTGGTGTGGCCCTTGAGCTAACATACTAGTCCTCATGTGGCCCTCGTGGTGATTTGAGTTTGAGACCCCTGATCCAAAGGATTGAAGTAGATATCATTGTCATCCTACTAGATTGCACTCAGTATAAAATTAACAAAAAACAAACAAAACCAAAACACATAAGACAAAGACCAGATAATAACTGGAGAATCTGTGTCTTTGATACTGATGGCAGAAAAGACCAAAGACATGGCTGAAACTCTTAATGATACTTTTCCACCACCATTAGCTGGGGAGAAAAGTGGTGTAGTTATCCCCAGAAGTAATTAACCAGCCTATCCCATACTAATGTGAGAGAGATTGTTTTACAACCACCCCATAAAGGGGGAATTTTTAGCCTATAACCTAGCCTGCTTGCTTGCATATGTATTTACATGTATAATTTCTTTATAGGTTTAAGGGATCATTTTATTATAGATTTGACTTATTACCTATGCATATGATAGTGCTATATTTTTTATTAAACGCTGTAACACAAAGTACCTTGGAGGCCTGTGTGGAATTTATACCAGGATTGTATGAGACAGCTAAAGGCATAGGAATTTATAAGGGCAGGTCTTCACTGATAGCGGCATATTTGCTGCTGTGTTTTCTATCTTTCTGATCTACTGATAAGATCTGTGAAGACCTCCTTAGCTGATCAGGAAGCTGATGTTGCAAGATGACCCTTGCAGAAAGAAGAGCACTGAGTCGGAAGGAAGCAGTTTCCCTCCGGTTCAGTGCACTGAAGTCAGCACAATAAGTAGACAGTAGGCAGTCAGAGGGATATATGCTAAGTATTTTAAGTACTTTGCATATTTCATTTTATTAGCCTCTGACATTGCGTGTCCATATAGAGCAGCCCTAAGTTAGCATAAATTTGAATAATGTACGTGTTTGTGCATTTGATAGTGATGCAGAAGTCAAGGTGCTATATTTTGATCATGAACTTTGTCCTAGAAAGTCATGAGATATCACAACAAGAAGGGGTTTACCTAGTCTGGGTCCTAAATAATCTGTGTGAAATCTGCCATACCCACAAAAATACCCAGAACAATGGAAGGGAAGATAAATGAACATTCTGGAAGGATGGCACACATCAATTATATGTAAAGATTTGCCAGCCTATGGAATAAACATACCCCAACAGGTTTGGGGTGAAGGACCCATATTTGGGCACAGAAGGAGGAAACAAACTAACCCATACTATGCAGTGTATAAAGAGGCAGACCCTGTTTTGGGGGGGAACTCCATCTTTTTCTACCCTTCCACTAGCTATTTTGTAATTTCGACTATTTTCAAAACTCAGGCTCTGTCTTTACCCTGTAATAAGTGTCCTTAAGCCTGAGTTGCTTTAGTGTTGCCAAGCCGTCCACCAGATAAAGGAACTGAACAGCTCTCTCTCGATGAAACCATCAGAAAAGGGTGTGAGTATATTAGTCTAAAGCATAAACCATAAATCTTAGTTACAGTCTAAATCATATTGTATCATATTTCCTGTGCTTATTAGAATAGAATTTGTTTTCAATTTGTTTATTAGTCATTTGATCTTTTGAAGTTCTTTTGACTTTCATTTGAGTATCATTTATGTTAATTGCAATCAAGATTTTATAAAATAAAAAAAATTTGGATATCAGTGGCTATGTCTACACTATCCAAACTTAGTTCAAACTTCTTAGTTCTAAGTAAGCACTTTGAGGTTAGTTCCGACTAATCTCAGGCGATTTCAAACTATTCTTGTGCTGATAAGTTCTAAATAACCGCATGTTCTAGTTCAAACTAACACTTAGTTCAAACTAGAACGTGCGCTTAGTTCAAACTAACCAGCTTAGTTCGAAGTTCTTAAGTTTGAACTAAGCATTAGTCCATGTCTGCATAGTGCCTAGTTTGAACTAAAGTTTGAACTAAGCACATTAAGTCGAGAAATTTCTTGGTTCGAATTAGGGAAAGCCTAGTGTAGACATGGCCTAAATTTAGTCTGGACTAAACCTCCTTAGTCCAGACTAATTTAGCAGTGTAGACATAGTCAGTGTGACAATTCCTGCCATGCAGCCCTGGGACCCTGGTTAAAACTTTCTGTGGCCAGATTCTGGCCAAGAGCCATAGTCCTTTAGTGAAGTCCATTTTGCAACTAAGGTAAATTTTGGACAACAATAAATCAGGCCACAGTGCTCCACTTAATCTCTGTGTGTAAAATGAGAGTCAATCTTCTCTGTCTCCCACTCTTTATGTTCTTTGCATAGACTGTTAGCTCCTTGTACAGTGACCTTGTATGAGCAGGGCTGTCCCTAGGGGGCTGCGGGGCCCTGACTGAATCACCCTCTGCGGGGCCCCCCCTCAACTCCCCCACCCCTGGGCACTGGGGAGTGGGGCTGGCTGGCCCAGGGGTTGTGCAGGCCCCTGCGCTAGCTGTCCCATGCCAGGGACTGGGCAAGCCAGCCAAAAGTGGCAGAACAGGAGTGCAGGGTCTGGTTTCTCAACCACCCTTAAGCCAGTGGTTGTTAAACTTTTTTTCCTCGGGACCTAGCTCCAGACCCCTCTGCCGTGCGGCAACCCTCCACTGAAAAAAATCATCTGCCACCAGAAAATTGAACAGTGACCATGGCTGTTGGGGGCGGTTTGATGGAGGGGCGGCAATCCCTCATGACTTTCATTTCTTTCTCTTGCAGCTTCTATTGCATCTCTGAAATCTATACATCTAATTTGAGATCACCTACATGGAACATGCAGAGGGTGATCTCACATGCCACACTCCTGTCTCAAATCAGGAAGTATGTCAAGTCTCATGTAGTAGCCTGGAGTGTGTGTGTGGGAGATTCTTGCAAACGGGGGTGGGGGTGACTGGGTGGGGAAATGAGATGGAAGTGCTGAGACAGAAGAAGGAGAATAGAGCCAATGCCAGGCTGGAAAGAAAGGTCCTGGAAGATCCTGTCTGCTGCTGAGCCTGTCCAAGTCCCTCCGGGTCCTGCTCCCTTCTCCACTACCAGTCCCAGGAACTGAAGCATCCCCTCTGAGTTCCGCTTTTGCCTCTACATTTCATCTGCTCCCTGAGTCTGCATGAGTTTCCACGAACACACAATTGTCCACAATATTGTGATTGAAGGGGTGTTAGCCCTCTCTGCTTGGTCTGGTGACCCCTGGCAGTGTGCATAATGCAGCAACACAGTGGAGCTAGCCACTCCCCCCTTCAGATTAGGACCTTGTTATAACTTCTCCTTCCAGCAGATCCATCCCTGAATTGGATTTTATTCTGTTACTTGGGCTTTCTAATTGTAGAAAAAATACCATAATTTGTAACACAGGCTCCTACTAGAACAGTTTGCTTTTCTCTTTTGAATTATCAGTCAACAAAATCTCTGGAGTTTTTATTAAAATCTACAAGTTATAACTTTTGCTGCAAGCAAGGTAATTCTCAACCCACTGCAAAAAGAGGCAAGTCCTAATTTGCAAAAATAACTGCAATTCCCATATCCCAGAAATGGTAGAAAAAGAGGGTGTTCACAGTTTTTTCTTTTCTTCCTTGAGTCTATTGATACAAAAACACAAAGGTTGCTTGCCAGTGACCTCGGTCCTTTTCATATGAATGAGAGAAGCCCAAAGAGATACTGACTAAGAGAGGAGGCGTAGAGGTTGTTTGAACAACAATTTGCATCTCATTGTTAGTCCTAATGACTCATCTTTGTTGTAATGCTGATCTACTGCCTTAAGTAACTTTCACCCCAAGCCACTCCTCTGGCCTCACAGTAGGGCCAGCACTGTGAATCAGGCTGCCACTTTTGGCCAGCTTGCCCCATCCCTTGCGGGGGGGGGGGCAGCAGTGTGGCCCCACAGGGCTCTGGGCAGCTGCCCCTCTTGCCCTACCTTAGGGACGGACCTGTGTATGAGTTAAAAATTCAGACTAACATTTTTTCTTATATTCATGACAATGTAAGGCTGAACAGAGTGGTAATTGCAATCCCCTGGGATGCTAGAGGCCAAGATTGAGGTGCATGGCTGTGTGGGAGTCTTGAAATCCTAACCTTTAGTATCTGTTATTCTGAATAAGAGCAGAAGCTACCCATCAGTTTTGGGGTGTACTGTCAGAGCAATATTAGAGACTCAAAATGTTTAGGGGTTGAAGTGTGTTAGCAAAGTGTGCTAGGAATAGTTGTTGAAAGGGGGTCCTATGGGATTCTTCACAGAAACAAGGAATAAGGCTGCAGGAGAATGTGGAAGGGGGATGGGCCTTATTATGAAGTGTAGCTTTGCTGATGAATTCAGAGAAAACAACTGTGACAGTCCTAGTTTTGGCCCTTTAGCTTCTGACTGTGTGTGTGTGGATACAACCTTCCAGCTTAATGCAAGAAAGGGCATAACAGAAGATGTACTTTGATCCCCTTTGGATCTCTTTGCAAATTGTACTGCCCAGTTAATTGCTATCAAATGAAATAAAAACTTGGGTGGCCTTTCTAATGGATTTAATCTGCTTCAATGAGAATTACAAGGAACCTTTTCGTCAGGTATGTGAGAAATCATTTTACCAACCTCGGTATGTGAACCTGGGATGAATGCTGGAAGACCTATAGGCTGATTAAGGTGACAGTCCATTAGCATTTTGGCAAGTAATGTGGGGTGAGGAGAAAAGTTAGTTCATCCTTGACAAATGCAAGTTAACATACTTTGAGATAATTATCAGAACTGTGCATTTAATAGGAGGTGTTTGATCTTCAGAGCAGTGGTTCCAATGATAATGGACAGTAATTAGATGTGAGCTTGCAGTGTAATGCCTGAGCAAAATGGCAAATGTGAGTTTTTGGGGTAAATGTGCCGATACTTAATTATATTGTAAAATATGTGGCAATGTTTCCTGTGAATCTGCTTTTTAAAAATACTTCTGTCTCTCTCCCCTAACTCAATTGTGGCTTATTTCTTTGTCTCTTCCATTCCCTTACCCAACACTTCTTTCTATATCATGCTTCACCTCTTTTCTTCCTTCACCTTATTACATAAAACAGGTCACAAATCCTTTTAGAGGCACCTTGTACTAGTAGAGCCTCTGCCTCTAAATTCTGCTAGGAGGACAGGGAACATTATGTCACCCTCAATTTGCTGCTTCTGTCATCTTGTCCTTATTATTCAGCACTGAATAGCAGGGATGTCACTAGAACAGGAGATACTAAGGTAGGGTCACTAGTTATTTCAGGTGCTGTGACATTCAGTGACATGGTTGTCTATTTATTTTAGAGAGGAGGCATGCAGACATTTGGATGAAGGGAGAGGCAGCTCTACAGGCAAGTAATGAAGGAGAATTCCAAGAATTAAGAGTAAAGGTTTATTTTCTCTCATTCCAGAGAAGCTGTGTGGTCTCTTGGTGCCAGGTCTGCTCCGGTGCATGGTTCTGCTATCGTGCCTTGAGCTTTTTCTGCACATGCAGTTGCACTAGTCAAAGTGAGAGCTGTTTTTAAATTGGTGATTTTCTGGGTTAAGCTAAATCAACACGGGAGAATTGTAGAGCTGTGTGAAGGGGTTTGCACTGGCGTAACTAAATCAGTTTAAAACCGATTTTAAATAATCTGCTATATGTTTTGTGTGTGGACAAGCCCTTACACCCTCACTGTTAAACTTCTGACACCACACCCATAGTCTCTGTTCATGTCACTTAGCGGTGCCCCAGTATCAAACAAGCATTAAGAGGTGTGATGTACAGCCTGCCTCTGAGTGAGGCACATGTGGGCCTTTCAAAGGGTATGTCTACACTGTGTGTTTAAGTTGATTTAAGGGCCCTTAAGTCAACTTAAACAAAGCTCTGTCTACATTGCAGGCAATAAAGTTGACTTTAGCATCAGATAAAGTCGACTTTATTACTTCTGCTTATAAAGTTGACTTTACAGTTAAGTTGACTTCATTAAGTCGACTTAAGGCAATGTGGACTCACTAAGTTGACTTTATAAAGTTGACTTAAGCCAGGGCACCCATTTAAAGTCAACTTTATAAAGTCAACTTAATGTAGTGTGGACTCACTAAGTCGACTTAATAAGGTCTACTTTAAGTCGACTTAATAAGGTCTACTTAAAGTCGACTTTAAGTAGACTTGATTAAGTCGACTTAATAAAGTCGACTTAGCTTTCTCAATGTAGACATAGCCAATGGCAGTTCCTTCCCCGCCAGACCAGTCAACTCTGAGATGGGTCTTGAAAATCACACTCCCTCTAGGTTTTGCAAGACCTTGCCCTTCGGGAGGCACATATCACATGTGTTTGATTTTATTTCCATGATCCCTTTTGTGGCCTACCGACATCACCTTGTAAAGCATGAAAGATTCTTTCCCCAAGCATCAGATGGCATAGATAATACTGAAGAGGCTTTTTTTCAAGGTACCAAGAAGGAAGGATGACTGGATTCAGCGTCAAATTGTTGATGTTACAGTGGTCAAATATATATGCTTCTTTATCAGTTACATAATCTATTTGGAATTCTTTACCTATTTACTTCCAAGTACAAACATTGTTTCACCTGGAGAGAACAGAGGTGATGATATACTGATACAGAATGTTAATTGCATTAAAGACCCTATGACTACGATTATGATGGGGAGTGGGGCAGAAAGGGGAATCCTTATAGGTAAGCATGTGGTGTGCCAGAAAGTCTGGGGAATGTATTGTTCCCATCTAAGTCAGGGTTTCTCAGTAGGCAGCTGGCCACTGCCTTATTGATTGTTTACAGTACCATTGTTCTGGGTGGATCTGGTGTGAGTTTTATGCCTCAATTTGCTGGCTGGAAAGATACCTCAGATATAACACAGGGGTCGGCAACTCCTGGCACCTGTGCCAAAAATGGCATGGGGACCAAGCCTGAGCAGCATGTGGCACCACTTGGGCTTCCCTGCTGGGCCCACTTGCCCAGCGCTGTGTGGCTGGGCAGAATGAGCTGTGTGCCATGGCTCCAGGCCAGCAGAAACCATGGCACTTGTCTCCCAGCCCCTTGCTAGCCCCACCCCCTGATGGGCAGGGGCTAGAGAGGAGCAGGGCAGGTCATCCCCCGCCCCTGCACTTCCAGCTCTGACTGCGGAGCTGGCAGACACCTGCTGGCAGGGGATAGAGATGGCTCCAGCCCAGACCCAGAGGCTGCCCACTGGTGGGGGAAAGAGGTGGCCCTGGCCCTGAACCAGAGGCCTGGCCCCATCCCCTTTTGGCCCCACCTCCAGCCCCCACTGAAGGTGTGGTGGGCAGGACTGACGTGGGGGATGCAAAGGCTGCCAACCCCTTATATAACAGGAGACCTGACAAAAAAGAAATATCTAAAAAGACATAAAAATATTAGAACCTAAAAACCTCTACCATTCACTCTCAACCTAGGCCCTGTGGAGGTCCAGTTGGGAGTGTGAGTCTATCGACTGGACATCCAAAACCTACAGCAATCAGAGGCTATGTCCACACATACATCATTATTTTGAAATAAGTTATTTCAAAATGAGTTAATTCGAATTAAGAAAATGTTAATTTGAATTAAGGGAAAGCCTGCTTTCGAAACAGCTGTTATTTTGAAATGGTTATTTCGAAATAAGGCCGTTTGGGCATGTTGTTTCGAAACAACATGTCCAAATGGCGTTATTTTGAAATAACCATTTCAAAATAACAGCCGTTTCGAAATGAATGGGGTTTAAGCTGTTTCAAAATGACAGTCCTTGTTTTGAAATGACAGAGCCTGTCATTTTGAAATAAGAAAATGCCGTGTGGACATTCAGTTTTTTATTTTGAAACAACCAGTGTTGTTTCGAAATAAAAGACTCATGTGGACATACCCAGAGAGGTATGTAGGCTGAAAATTTGGCCTCTAGCACTTAGCACTGTTTGTTTGGTAGTACTGCCCTGGGAAACCTCAGATGTTTAAGATATAAGTGAGGACATATTGGCACATGTTAAGAAATTGTGGAAACGTGGACTCCTTCATCATCCATATGAGCACTACAGAATTTTATTTAGCTCTGCTAAGGCTCAGGGCCTGCAAATGAAGTGCCACGCCATTTCTAAGGAGGAGCTGGAGGCTGAGGAGAGCTCGCTGCCTCAGCCACGGCTGGAGACTCCAGAACCCAAGCCAGAGACCAGAGTGGGCATGAGGCTGTTTGACAACGTTGCCACCTGCTTGTTGCCTGAACTCATAGAGGTGAGGCCTCATCTGTAGCTGGGATGTGTCTCAAAAATGTGAAGTGCAGAGCTTTGTTGCAGGTGAATAGGGTATGAAAAATACTGAGGAGGCTGGGGATACTGGGGGCTAGGAACCAAGCATGGCTTTGTATTTCTAAAGCAGAAGTTTATTGTTCTTTGTGTTCTGAAAATCTCTTAATAGCTTGCGAAGGCTCAGAGAACCTGGAGGATAACAGACCAATGGGCAAGGTGGCTCTGTTCATCCCTGAGACCTGCTGTGTTCAACAGAATAGCGAGTGAAACTGAGGATGGCTATATGGCTTTAAGTAGTGCTACAGGCATGGAGCTACCTGAGGCCAGGTCTACACTTAAAATTCTGGTTGATTTTAGCTATGTCACTGTGAAAAATTCATTCCTGAACAATGTAGTTAAGCGAGCCTACTTACTCTCCCCAGTGTGGACACTACGGCTATGTCCACCTGTACATCATTATTTCAAAATGAGTTATTTTGAAATAAAGTCCTTATTTTGAAATAAGTTAATTCAAATTAAGGGAGAAGCTCAAAGCGAGATAGGACATCCAAACACAGGACTTGCTATTTCGCTTTAGGAGAGGGGCACCATGGGAGGTGTGGCAACATGGCCCCCTCCCTGGGCCATGCCCCTACCCAATGTAGGCTAAAAGAAAGGTACCCTGGGAAGGAGAAAGGCAAAAGTGTTATTTCAAAATAATGGTTATTTTGAAATAATGCATCAGAACGGCATTATTTCAAAGTAACCATTTTGAAATAACAGCTATTTTGATTTAAAGGAGGTTTAAACTATTTTGAAATAAGAATATGTCGCAATAAGACTAACCAGTGTTATTTCAAAATAAAAGAGACGTGTGGGCATACCCTACAAGTTTGATGGATAAATAAAGTTCTATAGCAATACAATCCTATTATCCCTGTTGGCTAATGAATGGACTATGTGGCAGTATCAAATATGCCTGGTGTTAGCAGTCACTCTGGCTGAATCCCCAGTTTGTCATGTCTGAATAGTGGACTCTGGACAAGGCTAAAGGAGTGGCAATGACTCTACTTTGGGTCTTATCTGGCACTGATTTCCTCTCTGAAGACATTGCAAAAGTGTGGTGCAGGGATAGTCTTCATGAACAAGAGGCAGCTTTGAGGTAAGTGATGGTGCAGTGGTGGCTGTTTTAGAAGCCACAGAGGGCAAATTATATCTAAAGAACCCAGAGGAGGGGCCTGCTACCCAGCAATCTAAGTGAACATCACTTTCTTGGTGTTGTGTGATGAAGCCCACAGAACAGCCCAGGCTGTTCTTCCTTCAAATGTCTGCAGACAGCTGCACAAACTTTGGACTCTAGCAACCTCAGACAACAAACTGAGGATGGGGAGGATGAGTTTGTGCAGTAACGAAGTGGAAGGAGTGAAGTGGCTGTTGTAGGAATACATGGCTTTATTGGACATTCACATCATGAGAGGAGAACTCTGTTTAAGATTGTTCTTATTTTATTTACACACACACACACACACACACACACACACACACACACACACACACA
>ML682088.1:4176903-4234436 GCA_007922195.1 Podocnemis expansa
ACACACACACACACACACACACACACACACACACACACACACACACAAGTATTGTTAACTAGTTATTACTGGCTTTCCCAAGTTTAGTCTCTTCCTCTCAGCCCCATACTGGATGGCTTACCCTTGGGTTGGGGAACCTGGGGCTAAGTTTGTCTTGATTATAAACTGAGCCCCACCTGTGAGGACTGAGATAATTTAAATACCAGAGGCTGCAGGCTTGAATGAAGCAGGGGTTAAAGTAAGCTGGAATGCCCTGGAACACCGGGGCCCACCATTTTGGGAGGGCAGTGTTCTGGGGCCCCTAAAATAGAAGAATACACCAGAATGCAGTGTTCTAGTTCATTCCCACTAGGGCCGGCTCAAGGGGCTGCAGGTGGGAGCAAGCCTGCCAACTCCTCCACCCTTTTCCCGGAGCCTGCGGAGGCCCTGCCACTAGCTGCTGGGCCTGTGTAGTGCACGTGGCCTGGACCAAGTCTCGGGCCTGTGGCCCCTCTTGCCAGCTAGCCACTGCCACAGCTGCAGCCTCCGTCCCCTACCCTGGCCTGGCCCAGCTGCTCAGCCACCTCGGTGGAAGCCGTGAGTCCCCGTGCACCTCTTCCCTGCCCCACAGACTAAGGGGGTCTGGGACGGGGGGGTTGGGGACAGTCAGGCAGCTGGTGAGGAAAGTGTGTGGGGGTAGGGTGGGACAAAGGAGTCAGGCTGGTGGGCTAGGGAGGTGTGGAGGGGGTTGGGGGACTGAAGAGGGTGGAGTGAAGACAGGGAGCTGGGGAGATTAGTAGGGCTGGAGTAGGGACATGGGGGGAGCTTAAGGAATGGGGATGGGGGCTGAGGAGGACATGAGGAAAGAGGCGTCTGATTGGGGTAGGCATTTCGGGGGCAGTAGCTGGGGTGAGGGGCAGGCATTTGGAGGGCAGTAGCTGGGGTCGGGGCAGTAGCTGGGGTGGGGGGGTGGTAGCTGTGGGGGCAGTAGCTGGGCTGGGTGAAGGGGGCCCAGAAATACATGAAGGGGGCCTGGAAATTTAGGAGGGTTCCAGGGCCTGGCAATTATACTTTAACAACTGTGAATGACTGAGAGAAGTAGTGGAGATTGCCAGGGGCAAAAGGCAAGCTAGGGGCCCCACTGGGAACAGGAGAGCACATTGACCTGATGAAAGACTTCATGTTTGTCCTTTGACTCCTATGTTTCACAAATTCTGCTGCCAGCCTTGGGAAGAGTGAATTAATGGATCTTGGGGCTGCATAGACTAAGTATCAAGATGAGGCGTTGTTAGGTGCTGAGTTGTTTCCTCAAACCCCAATAAAAATATTATTGAAACAAACTGATCAAATGCAGTAACTCAGGACCATATTCTGTTCTCCCAAGAGTTCTGTATGGATTACAGATAGGGATGATTGAGCAACACACCAAAATATAAAATGTGTCTTGAAACTATTACAAGGCTGGAAGGTAATCAATGTTGTAGATATTTTTGGTTTGTTTCCCTGACTCATATGGAATAACACCTTACTCCAGTGGTTCCCAACCAGTGTGCTGCAGCACACTGGGGTGCTTCAGGAACACCCAAAGTGTGCTGAGAGAATCCAGAAGAGCTGGGGTTAAAGCTCCCTGCCTGCTCAGCCCAGCCACATCGGCTATGCAGGGCTGGGGAAAAGGCAAGTGTTAAGTAAGGGGGAACGCAGCAGAACACAGTTCTGAGGCCCCTTATTTTTATCCTGGCAGCATTTTGGTTCCCCCCAAAAAAGAGGAACCCACAGGAATGCAGAGTTGGGGGGAGGGCCTGAAAATAGCATGAGCAGCCAGAATGCAGAGTTCCCATGACTCTGCCTTAGCCCAGCCAGCAGAGAGCTGCGGCAGGCCAGGAGTTTGTGAATCTCCCCCTGCATGGCGGAGCAGCTTGTGGTGGGGAAGTAGCTCCCAGCCTGTCAGCCAGCCTGCAAACAGCCCAGGTAAGGGCTTGGGGTGGGTGCTGCTGGGTGTTTTGCGGGCCGGGGTGTGTGTGTGTGTGTGTGTGTGTGTGTGTGTGTGTGTGTGTGTGGCAGAGGTGGGTGGGAGTGGATGTGTAGCAGAGGGTGTGTGGTTGGGGTTGTGGGGTGCTGTTTGGTTGGGGAGGGGCTGAAGGGCTAGTTCTGGCCCCTGCAGTGATGGGAGAGTCCATCACGGGCAGCAGGGGGCTGGGGCTGGGGGGAATGGGACCCACTGGGGTGGGAGGGAGCTGCAGTGGGGTGAAGGTTTGCCTGGGTGGCAGGGAACCACTATGGAGAAGGGGGAAAGTGGGCACTGTTCCCGCTAAGCTGTGTGCATGTGTGTGCACACACAGGTCATGAAACCCACGCACGCAACAAAATGAAGTGCACACAAAAAAATTCAATAGTGCTAATATTTGTGCTCACAAAGAAATTGTTTGAGCACACAAATTTTTTGTGCACACAGCCTACAAATAATTAGAGGGAACATTGGAAGTGGGTGCTGCACCATGCTCCCCTGCCCTCCCTTCCCACTCCCCAGTTCCCCCCCACCCCTCCACAAAGCCACTCTTGTTCTCCCTTCCACTCTTGCCACCCTTCTGCTTTTCCCCACATGGCTGCCCTTGTCCTCTTTTGCCACCCCTGTCCTGCTCCACTCCCCACATTCTCCTGCCACTCGACACGAGCCCTGACCTCCCTGTTTTGCCACCCTCTGCTCTGCTACCCCTACCACTCAACATAGCAGCATTTCCAAAACACTGTGCCATAGTTCATGAATATTTGTTATTTTGAGCTAATTTGAATATTCATGAGTTTTTTAAATGGTGCTATGCCTCAAAAAATTTGAAGATATCAAGGTGTGCCACGGCTGAGAAAAGTTTGGGAACCACTGCCTTACTCTATAAGTAGTCCTATTTATTCACAGGATGATGCATTTAGAAAAGAAAAAACAGTGGGCTTCTATTGAGGGGATAAGGCAATATGCTGCATTTAGTGTGAATACATAAATCTCAAAAAGCAATTCCCTACACACACACACACACACTCATATGTTCTGCAGGCAGAGATTAATAACCAGACTATACCCTGTTTCAATCAAACTAATGGCCAGCTGGCTTGAACATGAGAGGAGAATTGGTCATGAATCTGATGCTCCTTGATGTTTGCAGGATGAACCCAAAGTCCTCATCTTTTTACCCATCTTTATAATGATCTTGTTCAGCTCTACAGATCATGATTTGTTGTGCCACTTTTGCAATCTGGTATGCTCATCAATTACCATTTGTGTTACAGACATGACTGTTTCTGTGTTCTCTCACCCTTTCGTCTTGTTCCTGTCAATGGGGTAAGTCTTCCTGTATTTTGAGGTTATCTATTGTTTTTATTTTTCAGTCATTTGGGTTGTAAAACATTGTTTTAATGAAATTTCTTCATTCTCCTTTTGTTGTTATGGAGATTTGATGCCTCCTTCTCTCCACTTTCTTATCACAGATAGATACCACATGAATTCTTCAACTGATTTACTAACTTTATGAAAGCCAATAGATTATACTAACTTAAAGCACAATCAAAAGAGAGAAAATACATTCTTAAAAGAAGAAGAAAATGCTATAGGGGAGTTTCCCATCCATATGGGTTCTGCTTGAATCAGTTAACTCAGTATACTAGCAACAGATACTTCTTGACATTACTCAAACAATTCACATTCAACAAAAGGCTGTTCAAGATGTTCCCAAACAAATGTAAATTAAAAAATAAACAGAGTTTCAGGAAAGCATAGCCAGGATGTTTCAAGCCCCCCCCCCCCCCCCTTTTTAAAGCAACTAATAGACAAAGGCCCATCAAACCTATGGTATACCTTTTGGCTTTAGGAACTGCTTTTGGGCCTACAAGTAGCCTGACTAAAATCACTGGACCTTCTCTGAGTAAGATGCCTTGAGAACAAAGCTAGCAGATGCAGGCCCACAGAAATGAACAGAAAATTGAGATCATTTAAAACTTTTGCCTTGCATGGCAAAGGCAAATTATTTCAGAAGTACCAAGAAGTATGAAACAGATGATAAACTTGCACCCTTCAAATTTGAATCTAGCCTAACAGAAAAACAAGAGGCTTTTTGAATTATCTCTAGAAATTCCAGCCCCCCTTTCACGTGATTAAATCATCACATTTTTTTCACTGGGTTCTTATCCCAGTTGGGCAGAGATGCCAATTTGTTGGCAACTTCCCCCTTGATAGGCCAGCCCCAAGCCACAAAGAAAGGGACCAGATTTTTCTCCACTTGCAGCGAGAACTTCTCTGCCCACAGGTTCATCTTGGAAGGGTTGTCTTCTGGGATGTTGGAAATGGTCTGGTAGTCAGAGAAGCGTTGGATGAAGGGTTCCCAGCCAAAGGCTTCCTGCAGCTGAGGAGCATCAAAAAAGAGCATTAAAAGTCCATGATAATCTCTTAGGCTACGTCCATACACAGGCAATTAAATTGATTTGATTTAATAAAATGGCTATAAAATCATTAAATCGATTTAAGCTAAATTGATTTAACAGGTCCATACCAGAAAGTCGAATTGAACTAGCATGTCCAGGGACAGGACTTGCTAGCTTGATTTAGGAAAGGGACACTATAGGAGGTGCAGCAAGATGGCCCCCAAGAAGAGTCATGCCCCCATCCAATATGTGAATAGAGAATGGCACCCTGGGAAGGAGAAGGGCAAAAGCGTTAAGTCAAAACAACTGATGAATCGAAATAACACATCCACACTATGGTATTTTGATATAATGGTTGCGAGCTAAGCGTTGTTTTGATTTTAAATGAGGTTTTAATGAATCAATCTAACTTTCCTTGTTTTGAAATGACAGAGCTCATCATTTCAAAAGAAGAAAACGTTGTGTGGCCCAAAGCTTTTTAAACTCAAAATAACCAGCATTATTTCAATTTAAAACCTGTGTGTGGACATACCCTTAAGGTTTAACGCATGACAATGTACTTGATCACACTTTATGAGTTTTAATGACTAAAATCTACAGTTATTCCTAATCACACCTCATGAATATTGTGGAAGAGGCCTGTTAGGCCTCAAACTTGCTTAACCACAGAATGTCTGTGGAAAAAATGAGTAAGATAAAAATGAAATACTCTGAGAAAAGCTGACTGTCTGTTGTAACAAGTGCACACATCCCTGGAGGTCAGTGCTTGTCGGCATGTTCCAGAAGATAAGTTGACTCTGAATCCTGCCTTTGTAATAGCTTAGCTGATAATGTAATTTTCCATTGGCTAGCTAGAAAAGGGGAAGTACCCTATGTTGAACACCCTATGATTTCTACAAATACTGTTGAAGTTTGTTTGTAAGTAGAGCTCTCATTAACCAGATGCAATTTCTGTCAGTTAGTGATCTCTCCCTGCATATGCTTGAATAAAAAGATGCTTTGTTGGCCCAGACAACACTTGATTAATTACTTTTCTTTAAAAATATTAAGTTGTTATCTGATCCCAATATCATTTTGGTGTAAAGCTACTGAAATGACATTTTAATGTTCAGAGTTACATGTGAGGGTGAGAAGAAGTTAATGTTACAGTATATTTCTACTGTCAAAAGAGACTGCTTTTTAAAAAAGTGATGGTTTGCCACTCCATGCTTATAAAAGTAAGCACAGTTTCAATATTTAGTATAGAATCACAGAATATTAGGGCTGGAAGGGACGTGGTTAGGTCATCTAGCCCAACCCTCTGCTAAAAGCAGGCTTGCTCCCACTAAATCATCCCAGCCAGGGTTTTGTCTAGCTAAGCTTTAAAAGTTTCCAAATACAGAGATTCCACCATCTCCCTAGGTAACCCATTCCAGTGCTTCACAACCCTCCTAGTGAGAAAGTTTTTTCCTAATATCCAACCTAGACCTCCCCAGCTGCGGCTTGAAACTATTGTTCCTTGTTCTGTCCTGTCACCACTGTGAGTAGCCTAGTTTCCTCCTCTTTGGAGCACACCTTCAAGTAGTTGAAGATTGCTATCAAACTCCCCCCTCAGTCTTCTCTTCTGCAAACTAAACACTCTGGGTGTGTCCACACGAGAGTTTTATTTAGAAACAGCACTGGTTTATTTAGAAACAACAACAAGGAGCTTCCTTGTTTTGAAATAAGGAAAGTCATTTTGATATAATAAAACCTAGTTATATATCGAAATGACTGGTTATTTTGAAACAGTGGTTTCAAAATAACCCGTCTGGCTCTGTTATGTCGATATGCCCAGCAAGTCCTGTCTGGACTTGCTATTTCAATTTGTCATTTTTCCTTAATTCAATTTAAGTTAAATTTAAGTAAGGGTTTTTAGTTTGAATTTGCTTATTTCAAAATTTACTTGTTTCAAAATAAGCATTCAGGTGTGGACATAGCCTCTTAGTCCCATAGGCTGTGTTCACACAGCCCTCTTATTTTGAAACAACAGGGGTTGTTTCGAAATAAGATTTAGGCTGTTCACACGACGCACGGTTGTTTTGAAACAACGGAAGCCGTTGTTTCGAAACAACCACGTTGTTTTGAAACAAGTTAAACCTAGTCCATGGGCGAAACAATGTTGTTTCGCCACGGTTGTTTTGAAACAACACTGTGTGAACGTGTTGTTTCGGAACAAGATGTCGCAGCGCGTTTGGGGGCAGACCGGGCTTTAAGCCCACGGGGAGCAGCGCTGGGCAGCGCTGAACCCTGCCGGTGCCTGCAGCCCCCTGCGGAAGTGAAACAGCAAGTTCACAGTATGAACCTGCTATTTCATTTCCACCTTTGTTCCCTATTTCGAATTAACATTTTGTTAATTCGAAATAAGTTGTTTTGAAATAAGCGTTATTTCGATATACGGTTGTTGCGAAACAACCATATCGAAATAACTGGCTGTGTGAGAACACAGCTATAGACTCTAAAATCAGAAGTATGCTTGGTTCACACACACACGCACAAAAAAAGAGAGAGAGAGAGAGATAGAGAGAGAGAGAGAGAGAGGTTTTGTTTATCTACCATCTTTCACACCAGAACTAGGATCTTTCTTCTTCACATATTATTACTAATTGGTTCTGTTAGATTTGCACAAATGTCACCTACAGGAAAATCAACACATCTGATGTTGCTTAATTGACCTTTCACTCTTGGAGGGATTGCTGATTGTCCGGAACTTACAGGAGTAAAAATTTAGGCTTTTTTAAGGGAAGATTTAAAAAATATTTAGTTCCCTAAAGATGCTAATAAGTGCCTTTTGGGAATCCCACTAAGGACCCATTTCCTTTTTTAGGTATCTAAATACCTGTAAAATCTACTTCATAGTCAAAGTAGTGAGAGTCTCTAAATCTGTCCGCACACAGAAAATGTATCGTAGGGTTTGAAGGTGTCATTTTTTACAGTTTCTTTTCAGAAACACTTTAGCCTGCATTACAGACTGTGCTAGCTAATGTATGTATGTTTGACCACTGCCCTTTACTAGACCATGGAGTAGGTCTGTAAGTCTGTGTCAGCACATTACTTTCCACAGACCTGAGGCCTGTAGTAGAAATAAGTAGACCCCTGCACGGATACAAATACATGGATCCATATCTGATCTGCATCAGCGAGAAATGGTGTGTGGATATCCATGCTGTATCTGTGGATGCAGCTATAATGCGGGTATCCGCGGATATCCACATATTTGCAGGGCTGTAGAAATAAGCCCTTTAGCCAAAGTAGACTCTCATTTAGCCCATTGGGAGGGGCTTAAGTGTTGAGGGACAAGACACTGAATTTTCTCTCTCTGCTACCTGTTTCTGTTTGTGGCAAACAGAAAGGAGCCAGCATCCTTCAGAAAATCGTTTGGATTGCAGTATATTCTGATGACTCTGTGCTACCTGCAGGTAGGTCTCCAGTGCAGTCCAGTCATTCCAGTCATTTAGCTGGGCTCCTCCACCAACATAATCGCTGATTCTCTTCTTGTGGCACTGCAACTGTAGATCTTCATGGGCCCTGTCCCTGGGGATCCCCAGCACCTTCTCATGCACATAGACAGACCACAGGTTGCAGGTGGCCTCACTGGTGTGAGGAGGGAATTCCCAGCCTGCCCTCTGCTGGTTGTGTCCCAGCTCATGGATGGGACCCCAAATGCCATTTGCTTTCATGTATTCCATGTTCACCAGCTCCTCTACTGACTCTGAATGGCATATGATTGGGTAGCCAGAATGCATCCATCCAACCTGGAGGGAGGAGACAGGGCTGACAATCAAGTTGAGATCTGAGCTCAGGAAAGTTGTTTTGCATATTTTAAAAGTGGGCAAATTATTCACAAGGAACAAGAAATCTGACCAATTTAAACCCCTTGATGTGGGCCTGGATTACTCTCTGGACAGTCTATCAGATTAATTCCTTAGCTGGCTTTACTGCCTGAATACTCTTAATGGGTCAGTGTGCAAATTTGAGCATCTGGATTTTATCTGTGTTGTGATTAGTTAGATAATCTTGTTGTAGTTTCTATTACAGTTCAGGGGTGTGTGTGTAGGCAATTCCACTAAGAATACTTGCACATGTAAATGAAAGTTTCACCTGTGCCTTTCTGGATTTCACTTGCTGTGAACTTTTAGTGACAGTAAACTTCAAATGTAGGTAGAAATCACAGCCAAGAAAGGCACAAGCACTACCAAGGAGATTGCATTAAAGCAGAGGTCTCAAACTCAAATCACCACGAAGGCTGCATGAGGACTAGTACGTTAGCCTGAGGGCCACAACACTAAAACCTTTTCATACAACAATATTGCAAATATCAATAATGATAGTGTCATTGTGGGACACAGAAAATAACTGTATGGGTTGCATGCAGCCATTGGGCTACATGTTTGAGATTCCTGCCTTAAAGCAGCAATGCAGATATTTGTAAACTTTTATATTTTGTGTTGTCCTTAGATCTAATGATCTATTGTAGTTCAGCATTTTTTCCCCATGTTCATTGTACAACTCTCTAGAAATAGACGGTTTGAGTTCCAGAAATTCTAATACCTGAGGTGAAGGAAGAACAATAAAAAGGAGAGGGGGAGAGTATGATTTAGTACTGATGTTTAATTTCTTTGATATATGTCATCAAGAGGAAAGATGCTGGACTAACCAGTGTGGATGGATAAATACAACATAATGAATGCACAAGAGGGACCCAGCCTGGGTAGTGGCCAAACAAGCGTTTCAGCTACACCCCACCTCCTTTTCTTTGATTTTGCATTCTTGGAGGCACCATCCCTAATCACAGAATCACAGAAACTGGAAGGGACCATGAGAGGTCATTGAGTCCAGCCCCTGCACTCATGGCAGGACCAAGTACCCTCTTCAGACATCCCTGACAGGTGTTTGTCTAACCTGCTCTTAAACATTTCCAGTGATGGAGATTCCACAACCAATTTATTTCAGTGGTTAATCATCCTGAGAGTTAGGATTTTTTTCCTAATGTCCAACCTAAAGGAGATGTTAGTTCAGGCTTCATGATCCAGTCTATTCTTAGAGTGTGATTTCCAGTCCAGGACACAATTAATTCTAATTAGGATGGTTGTTTAGTGGTGTGGAGTATTGGAAACAGAACCAACATCCACTAAGTAATTTCAGACAGACCATGAGTCATGCTCAGGTGCCTTCTGTCTTCTAAATTGCTGCAAGCTCTGTCCCAGTCCAGCAAAGCACTAAGTTATCAGCAGGAGAGTAGCCCCAGTGACTTAATCGTACAATTAGACAAGGATTTATAAGTAGTGGGATGAAATTGAGCAAAAGGAAACTTGAGGTAAATGCCAAGAGACATTTACAGTGATCAAGTCTACTGACATAGACTACAGAATAGTCTTCTTCAAAGAAACCTCCACAGTTGCGGTCATACAAATCTAGGAATGAGCAAAGGACTAGAAAGGATGTTGTAAAACAAATGGAGGGGGTTGAATAAGATTTGCCGAGTTTCAAATCTGCTGAAGTTCAGTTCACCACTATCTAAACAAGACAGTCACATCATTTGCTAATATGTTTGGTATTCAAAATTTTTGGCAGATATCAAAAGCAAATAAATGGTATATGTATGGAGCATTTGCCAAGAATCAGTATGAGTATTCAAACCTCAGAATGGACCAGGCAGCTCAACGGTGGATTGAAGAAATGAGTGTCTTCATCCAGACCAGTTTCTAACTGAATTAAAATACTTGTATTAATAAAATAATTTTTTCTTTATCAGTATTTTGACCAGCTCTAGCTGTATAGACCAGTTCTGTGCTGGAAGGAAGAGCTTCTGTACTGTGAGTTGAATATGACCAAATCCTTTTTCCCTGCCCCTAAAATTAACTGAACTGAGGCAAGAACTTAAAGGTTGAACAAACGTGCACTCAGGAGAGAGCTTTAGTATAAAT
Organism: Podocnemis expansa; assembly: GCA_007922195.1. Taxonomy (NCBI): domain Eukaryota; kingdom Metazoa; phylum Chordata; order Testudines; family Podocnemididae; genus Podocnemis; species Podocnemis expansa. The sequence continues at coordinate 4,187,235 of ML682088.1, forward strand.
AGAGTTACACTGTTAGTGGGTCCCACTGTATTATCCAAATTTCTTCTCTTGTTAAAGATATCCACAGAGGTTTAAATGATTTTCCAAGGTTTCATAGTGAGAATCAGTAGAAGAACCAGGATTGCAAGTTAAGTGTTCTTGACTCCCAGTCTCCAACACAATCCTTTATGCAATGGGATCACTTTGTTCCTTTCTATGACAATACAATACACCATACTCACCAGCTGAGATTTGTACATCCACTACAATCCTTTCTGGTCGAGGGAATTTGGCTGGTATGGCTGCTAGCTCAGCTACAGCAGTCATAATATGCTCCCAGAGATTCAGCAAAGGCTCTGGATCTTCTAAAGGATGGATTGTGACAGCAGCACTGTCAGGATGATGTTTTCAGTAGCTAGTTCTGCCCATGGAGCTGGATAATTACAGATAGAGGTCAGCCACTGGCTTTTAGAGGTCTTTCCTGTGTCAGTATAAAAGAGAGAAATTAAATGACCAAATCTCTGTCCTTTGGTTCTGGATTTTTTTTTTCCTCCCAGTTTTGTTTGTTTTTCTGGTGGCATTCTCTCAAAGATTGATCCAAAGCCCTTTGTAGTAATAAAAGTTTGCCCTTCTGCTGAATTTGAAAAAGGAATTTAACTCTGATGCTAAAGAACATTCATACATGAAGGAAATCATTTGGAATAAATCCAAACAGTATGTTTGGAATTCTTCTGATCCAAAAATGATTAGTGATATTTATTTACCTGCCAAATCGAGACTCTATGAGTCCCTGTACCACTCTATTCAGCTCAGTGGACTCATGTGCACATACAGCAGCTCTGAATTTGGCTTTGCCCATCTATAAGAAATCTAAAAATTGCCTGAGGTTTTGCTGGATTCATCTAGCTGTATTTGACTGAACCCATGAGTCTTTGATCTCCTCTCCCTGTCAATATTCGTCCTCTCCACATCAACAAGACTCATGTGCCCCAAAGATCTTGAAGCAAGAGGCTTGAAAAATGTATGAGAGCAAGATGTGCCATGATGTTTTCATTTTCTGCATTTATTCCCTTCAGTGTTTTGAACACCAACAGAGAGCATTTTAAGATGCCATCAAAATAATCCATGTTCTTGTTCTAATGTCTGGTGAGAAACATAAAGTATCAAATGGGAATGAAGACATTATTCTCTCTGACATATAAGAAAAAGATTCAGTAAATACACAATGACCAGGAAACAGAAGTTTAAAGAAGACCTTGTTGAAAGTTTGCACTAGACTTGAAACAAGCAAAGTGGCCCCAGTGAGTGAAAGAGAAAGGGGCAATTATACCTGTAAGAGAACTGACTGAAAACTGGTCAAGCTCAAATCATGTTCTATTAGAGGTGCATTTTGTATGTGTCTCTGTTCAGTATCAGCAGTAGTAGCAAACCCATCTAAGCAAAGATGAGCAGTCCTTTGGGACTTGAGCAGCACACTCACCAAGCTGGAAGAAAGGAGCCTGCATGGCCCCTTCAACAGTGAAAGACACTGCTCCCAGTTGGCTGCCCTTTGGGACTATGATGTAAATGAGGCCACCCCAGAGAGAGGAGACTGACATCTGCTGATCTTTGATGTCACATCTGTGTATTACCACAGGGGGGGCGCTTCAGCTGCTCTGCTTTGCTGAGGTCATCAGATTGACACCCAATCTGTATCTGGAAATAAAAAGGTGGCTTAGTTACAGGCAAAGTATGAGCTACAGGAAAAATGTTACCTATAAATGAATGGAGCAACAGATAAATGAATATCACAGACTAGTCTTTAAATATTTATGTAAAGTGGAACAGCTTCTCATTAGCCATATAGCAGAATATCCCATTAGAGGACTGCATTGTGAGGTGCTAGGTCCCTACTCAAATGATTTCATCTTATCAGGCAGAGAAGAGAACTGAACCTGTATCTCACATCCAAAGTGAGTACTTTAGTCACTGAGCTAGAAGCCATAAGGTGGACACTACTTCCCACTGTAAGCATACCTACCAGATTGTGTCCTGCAGGCACAAGAGGTAACTGAATGCCTATTTCTCTCTGCTTTGTGTACATCCTGGGGCTTAAGCGGGAGGCACAAATGTGGACTGTTCGAGGGAGGTGGCAGCATGCACTCAGGAGCCTAAAGGAAGTGAACCTTGAAAATTTAGGCACCAAATGAGTTTTGCCATGTACAACATGGGGTGGGAGGCAAGCAGGATTCGAAGCATCTGAGGAAGTGGGATCTTCTCCCATGAAAGCTCATGCAAAAAGTAAATCTGTTAGTCTTAAAGTGCCACACAACTCCTTGTTGTTTTTTTACTGGACTAGACTAACACGGCTATCCCTTTTGAAATTGACAGGAGTTTTATGGCTTGCAAGGGTACCTAAAACTGGGATTGGCGTGCCTATATCTTGGATGTAGGCACCTAAATCTCATTGCAGTGCTGGACCTTGGTTCCCCTGGACTGCAATGGGAGTTAGGTGCCTTTTAGGATCTAGGACAGCAGCCAAGGTGACTTAGTTGTAATCAAATGGACTTAATGAAGCAGAGATTTGATATATCAGCTTTATAGACCTTATGGGTGGATCTGTATTTTAAGTGGCTTCACAAATCAAAAGGGTAAAAGCATACATGGAGCAGCATGTTTTAGGTCTCCAATGTGTCATTTGATAAAAACAATTTATTAATATTTGAGCTTTAATAGCATTTTCTGTCTGGAGTTTTTATCATACTGCACAAGCATCAAGGAATTAAATTTCACAGACTCAATAAGGAAGGGAGCATTTACTCCCCTTTAGAGGAAGAAACTGTAGCACAGACAAAGGGAAGCCTGGATTCTCAGAGGTGCTGAGCACTCACAGCTCCAGTGAAATCTATGGAAACTCCTAAGGGTAAGTCTACACTGAAGCCTTAAGTCAACTTAAGGAAGGTTAACTTGATCTACAGACTCCTGTGGCCACACTGGGCTTTTATTAAGTCAACTTAAGTGCTTCCTAAAGTCGACTTAATAATACCACCTCTTAAGCTCAATCTAACGCTTAAATTGATCTTAAGTCAACTTTAGCCAATGTAGATGTGGGAAAGGCCTTAAGTTGACCTAATTGGCCTCTAGGCCCCCTCCCAGAATTCCTGGCCATCAGGATGGGTTGACCTAGCACCGGTCAGTGTGGACACAGGAAGTGGACAGGAGTTTTCAATGTGGACTCTGTAAGTTGACTTAACAAGGTTGTCTTTCAGTCGACTTAAAGTCCAGTTTGTTAGGTCAACTGAACAGAGCCTCTAGTGTAGACATACCCTAAGGGATTTGCCCAAGTCTCTTTAATGCTCCTAGTTCCAGCTTGTAGCCTTTGCTACAGTAGTTCTCCATAGACTGGTGTTATTAAAAATCTGCCTTGCCACATATGGCTTATCAGACTGATGCAGTTTAAGGTGTGTCAATTTCCACAGGTAAAGTACCTTAGGGAGTGATTTGGCTACCATCACCTCTGCCCTTCTTTGGGTTTCCTAAACCTCTGGAGCAGGGACTCATTTATGGAAGCCTTTTGGTGTGGCTTTTAAGGGTGTGTTCACACAGCAGTCTTATTTAGAAACAACAGAGGTTGTTTCGAAATAAGAAAGGCCATGTTCACACGATGCATCGTTGTTTCAAAACAACGGGTTCTGTTGTTTTTGCAACAATGGTGTTGTTTCAAAACAACTTAAACCCCATGTGGGGATGAAACAATGTTGTTTTGAAACGATTGTTTCGAAACAATGCTGTCCAAACATGTTGTTTTGAAACAACGGTAACTCATTTCAAAATAACTGTTGTCTGAACATGCTATTTCGCTTTGAGCTTTTTTCCTTAATTCGAATTATAAACTGTTAATTCGAATTAACTTATTTCAAAATAACACCTTATTTCGATACAACTTGTATCGAAACAACTTGTATCGAAATAATCCCCTGTGTGTGAACATAGCCTAAGTGACACTGGATCCCACTAACTCCAGGACTGTAGTCAAGTACCCAAACTACCTTGCTGTTAATCACTTATTGATGATGCAGCTATGAGAGGTCTGCAAACGGCAAGGGGGTCACACTGTGTCAGGCAGTATCACCCACATTGTGAAAGGTATTTAGGAACTTAACGGCTGTTGATTTCCCTGGGATTAGGGGCCTAAACACCTTTAAGGATGTGGGCCTGTATAAAAACATAATGTGAGTTGGGTCCTAAACCAAAACAGCTTAACACCTATGGGGCAATGGATTAGAATTTCGTAAACATTTCTGTTGATAAGGCAGAAGACATAGAATCTTGCTCCCTTTTTTCTGCTTGTGTTTGTGCTGGTGGGTGAGTGCTTGTATAAAGCAAGAAGACATGATGTTTGCACAGCACTGAATACATTCCAGGGGCAGAGCTATGTCTTTTCTATGTAGTCACGTTTCTGAGTAGAAGTGCAGTTCAAGTGAAGTAAGAAGGATTAGAAAGGATGATTAGTTCACCTGCAGACCAGCTCCAGTAACGGTGCTAGGAAATATAAAGGTCATTGCATTCTTAGGAGGTATGTAGAGGCCTGTGCTCCTCCATGCAGCGTCACCTGCAATAAAGAATGAAGGACATATCCAAAGACAGAGCTAGTCTTAAAGACCCCAGTTTGTTTTCCAGTATGGAAGGATCCAGACAGGGCATGAAAAATGTGCATGAAGAGGGGTCCTGTCCCACTGAACATCATTGAGAGGGGCTGGGAGAAAGGAAGAATAGTCTTCTTGCATGAAGGAGTAGAGCGGATTTAATACTTCCTACTTCATTCTCAGGAAGTTAACTTCTTGTTGATAGCATTACCATTATACAGCCATTGTAACAACTTGATTTGTTAATATTGTGTTGTTGATGTCACAGATGTAAGCAAAAGGGCATATTAAAACCCCTCAATCTGGTTTCTTTCAAAGCCATCATTTAGGGTCCTCATTTATGGGTTTTTTCTTAAAATTAGCCAAATAAATGCTCAAGAGGAAAAGTCTAAGCTCTCTAATAAAGACGGGTATAGTGGGAGTTAAAACCTTACTGGCCAGCACAGAGCACACAGTGCTCTAATGCCTCAGGCTTTTCTGTGAATTGAAAGAAAGTTGGAGCTCAGCCATGGATACTAATCAAAATATGTAACCTTAAACTATTGCTTCATAAATGGGAAAACAAGAAAATGAAACAAAAAAATTGATATTCTGTAGTGAAGACAGCCATCTTAGAATGCAGATTTTCCTCAAACTGATCAGAAAAATGAATGAGGAAATTTTGTTGCTGGTTTTCTTGAGGAAAATGTTTTATATAAATCCTGAAAAGCTGTCATTTGAAAGCTGAAAACTCTGTGGAGAGCAATAGATTAGGGTGCGCCAAAGGGTAAAATTAGCCGTAATGGGACAAAACTGATAAAAGTCAATTAAGACTGATTGTTTAGAATCATTTTTTGATGGTGAAGTGTATTATATCATGCACCAATTTTTTTATGAAACTGGTGAAATCCCATCCCTAAATAATTTAATATTAGACTGAAAAAAATATAGCCTTACAGGAGCCTTTCCATCTACAGCAGCTGTTTTGCATACAGTGAGAAAGATGGAATCTAAGCAGGATTAAGGAGAGTTATAGGCTGTTATACTCCATGATCTATAGACCATTCTCTCTTGAAACAAGAGGTGGGGAGGTTAATGTGGAAGGACAGAGTCTCTCACCTGTGTTTGTGCAGTTGATTGCCACAGTGGTGACAGGAACTGTTGGGAATTCATAGGCTGCTATCTTAGCATACTCAGACATAGTTTGGGACAGTGCTGTAGCCAGATGAAGCAGCACAGCCTCCTTGGATTTCCCCTTGATTGGGCTTTCCTTACTCACTGGTGGGATCCCATTGCTCTGCACCATCTTGTACAGGATGTGATGCAATGAGGCATAGATGTGGCCATTTTTGACCGGAATCTGAAGAACTTTGGCACAGTCCTGGCTCATTTTCTGAAGTCAGTCTGCCAGTGGGGGCTGGAGTTCCTCCTTCTCATCTAGGTGCTGCTGGAAATGAGAGAGAGCCCTGCGGAAGTGGTAATGTCCCTGCTGGTCTTCAGATTGTAATGCTGCGTATTGGCCTTCCCTAATGGATTCCCCCCAGGATACTGATCCCAAACCCATTGAGGATTGTATTGCCACTATATTCACTCAGGACGTTTTTATCCTTGTTCTGAGATGCCCACCACCAAGCATGACCACCAGTCAGCAGGCCCCCTCCTTCTGCCACAAATTCATGGATCTTCTTGGCCTCATTGTCACTGTAGGACTGGCAGCAGTAGATGCTGAGACTGTCAGTAAGCTCTGAGATCTTGCAGACCACAGGCCTCTGAGTCAGCAGCTCATGAAGTTTCTTCAGATTGGGATTGATGCCAATTCTCCCTTCCTTCTCAGCACCCAGCCAGTGTATGGCATTGAGGATGAAGTCCATGAGCTTTGGGGTGCTAAGATGGACTTCATGTGTAGCCACCACCACACGGCCCTGACCATAGTGAGCTGCTGCAAGGAAGCATTGATAGGAGTCATCCAAGCCAAGGAGGAAGGCCAGAGTGCCATAGACCAGCAGGTGAGCGGCGTACCATCCATCATTATATCTAGCTCTGACACATCTCTTAGGAGAATGTTTAAGTCTCTTCTGAAATCTAGTCCAGCCCTACAAAAACAAGAAATCTTTTTATCAGGCCACATGCCAACTTTGGCACAACATGAAGAGATAGAAGAAGATTATGTAATACCTCTTCTCTGTCCTACAGCAATATCCAAATGTCCTTAAATGACTTCAGTTTCTTAGGGATGCCCTTTGAGATCTACCAGTGAAAACTTCTGGGCATTATTATTAGCTGCCTTTTTCTAAGTGACAGTGCTCTTTTGTCTTTGGTTTCAGTTATTCTAGTAATCCTTACAAAGCAAAGCAAACCTCTGTGGAACTCCTTACCCTGCACTGTTATGTCGCAATTTCATGTCACCTTTCTTTAATCCTTTTATGCTCTGTGATATGACCTGGCAACAGCAGTACAGCAGCGAGTAACAAGAAGAGAATAAGCAATATGAAGAGAAAATAAAGCAGAGAGTAAAGGCATGGATGAAGAGACATTATATAACAGATGGATAGAGTAGAGGATAAGGTACAAAGAGTGTTTTGCATTAAATTGATTCTGATCTCCATTCAAATTCATATAATCAGCCCTTAAAGAATTTCCTTCACTCAGCAGAAAATGCTTATTGTATTTCAGAAAAATATGGAACAAATGTTAATTATTGCTTGAATTTTTGTACTAACTCCATATTTCAGATCATAAATTAGTGGAAGTATCTATCTATCTATCTAAAAAGAATCACTTATTTGTCTTGTCTAATGATGAGAACTATATGATACCCCTGAATTCTTTGAGAATGTTACAGGCCCCAAGAATCTAGTATTTCCCCAAACTTCCTTGGTAGGCATCTGATTTGATTTTTATCCTGTTATTTCCATTTCCCTCCATCTTGGATAAGGACCCATATCTCCCCTCCTCCACCCCCAAGCTATTGGAACATAAAAGTATTTTCTTACAGATTTAACTACAAATTTAAATACATATGAAAGTGTTTCAAATACTCACGGAACCATCAAAGGAATTTCAGGCACTGTTTCTGAGACACTGAAGACGCCCGTCTCACCATGTTTAGCTGTGAAATACACTCCAGATAGGCTGGTTATGTGGTTCCCAGGGAAATCAAACAGCACTCACTCTGTGCTGTGTTTACGGGCCCAGTGCCAAGCCTGACCCCCAATGAGCAGACCCCTTCCTTGCTTCACAAACTGGATCAGCTCCTTTCCCTGTGCAGCATCATAGGCATCCATACAGTAAACCCCAAAAGAAGCAATGAGCTCCTCACTAGACTGCACTCTGATGCCAGAACTACTGATGCCCATCAGGGAGCTCAAGTTCTTATGGATGCCAACGACCACTCCAGGGGAGACACTGAGCCAATCCACAGCATTGTGCATGAACTGAGTCATCTTGGGATCCCCCAGGTAGCTCTCATGAGAGACGACCACCATTCGGCCCTTCCCATACTCTGAGGCAGCAATGAGGACCTGCCCTTTGGGGGTCACCAGCACTGGGAAGGCTGTCTCACCAATGAGCAGCAGCTCACAAGGAACAGCGTCACCAGTAAGATCCCAGCCCTGGACACTGTCCACCAGCAAATCATAGGCAGCTGAAAGATCCATTTTCAACTTTGTCCTGTCTCCAAGAAAGAAAACAATAATTATTCTTATGGCAAAGCCATTCAGAAGTGGATTTATTTATCATTCTTTGCCATTACTTGACATGATATTACATTAGCTATTTAATTTTCCTGTTGTCTCTGTTCCACCCCCATGAGGTATCTCTGTCCCTGTTCTATTCCTCCAATCCAAAAGATCCAGAGACTTGCTTCAGTCTCAGACTCCTGGTTTCCTGAAGTCACAAGATCTCATCCTCATATTGTGTCTGCAGGAGTAGGAATGATATTTGGGATACTAGGGAAAGCTGCAGGTCAGGAAGCAAGGTAAGCAGAGGTAAAGCCCCATACCCAAGGGTAAACTCCTGACCCTATTAAATTCAATGGGAGTTTTTCTCTTGATTTCAGTGGAGCCACATTTTTCCCAATAATACCCTGATAGATTAGTCTGAAAGGATAGTACAGATATAATTATATCCCCTTTTCTGTGTCTGACACCTATGTGGTGGACCTCTTCTTTTGGGGCTGAGAAGGGGAGAGACACAGGGGCTATGTCCACAAATAGCTAGTTATTTTGAAATACAGTCCATCCTCGATTTTCCAGACCAAAGGGGGGGAGGAGGCATCCGGATTTCCTGACTGTCCTGGAAATTGAAAGCCTCCTCCTCCTGCAGCTCAGCATCCCCTGGGGAGGTGCGGCCGGCTGGGGGTCGGCTGTCTGGCTGCTCCGCCTGCTGCGGTGAGGCCAGGCAGGCTGGCGGGCGGAGCAGCCTCCAGCCCCCATGAGGTCCTAACTGCCCCCCCTTCCAGCTCCCGGGAAAGGTGGGGGGGGCTGGGGCCTGGAGACTTCTCTGCCTGCATGCCCGCTCGGCTTCACCGCAGTGGATGGAGAAGCCAGACAGCTGACCCCCAGCTGACCACAGTTTCAAAATAACCCTCATTTCGATACAAAACTAGGTTCTATTGTATCGAAATGATTTTCCTTATTTCAAAATAAGGGAGCTCCTTATTTCGAAATGAGAAAACGTCATCTGGACCTGTCAAGTTTTATTTCGAAACAATGGCAGTTGTTTTGAAATAAAACTTTCATGTGGACCAGCCAGGCAGTCGGGCTGGAGACGGGCAAGGGGAGAGACATGAGGTTGGGCTGAGAAAGGGAGACATGCCGAATCGGGTCGGGCTGAGAAGGGGGAGATGCACAGTTGGGCTGAGAAGGGGAAAGATGCCGAATCAGGTCAGGCTGAGAAGGGGTTGGGGGGAGGAGATGCAGGGTTTGACTGAGAAGGTGGAAGACTCTGGATCAGGTCAGAAGGTGGTGATCTGGGCTGTAGTCCTAGGATGCAGGGCTGCGGGGCTGGGGCTAAGACATGCTGTAGGGAAAATAAGTGGAGGAAGATTGTACGTGAAAGAAAGTGGAAGCCCCACTCAGACCAAATCATGGGCCCAGAATATGAACAAGTTATCACCTTGTCAATGGCTTCACTCAGACCAAGGTGTACCCTTTGTGAACCACGTATCTGTAAACATGCACAATTTATTGCCTTTTAATGGCCTAACTCAGACCAGAGAATGACCTTTCCCTGAATCAGGCACCTGCCTGAACCAGACACCTGCACAATTTACTGCTGTTCATGTAGGCATTGATAACCAGAAGATATACATATATCTACTTGTTTATTTGAGTGACCATCCTGTAATCCTCACACGGCATGCCTGTTAGCAGAGCCTGTATGCTGACGTATGTATATTTTATAGTTAGTAGTTTTTTTTCCCTGTGATGCTATATAAAAATAAGAAAGTCTAATGCATGTTAGACGTCACCCACAGACCAGGAAGCTGCAGCAGGTGCCCTCAGAGATAAAGCCCCAGAGCCTGCCTGCTACCATTTCCAGGGTTCTGCAGTAGCTGAAAGGGACGTAAGCATTCTACCTCTTCTAACAAAAAATCATCTTTTATTCTATCACTTGTGGTCATGTTGTCACTGCTCAGTCCAGATCCTGTTATACCGCCCCTTTTGGGCTACACATGGGGAGTTTGGCTCCCTTGCACACAGCTGCGAACACTCCCAACTGTATTGAACCTTCTTTCCAGCCACCACCTGCATGTTTCAGATAGCTAGGAGGCCAATTAAGTCAACTTAAGCCAACTTCTGGGCTACATTGACTTAAGTCGACTTAGTAAAGTCAACAACTGCTAAGTCAACTTTACAAGTGAGAGTTATTAGGTCAACATAAGCAAATGCTTCAGTCAACTTAATAGCATCTCAATGTGGCCGTGGCTTTGTGTAAGTCAACTTAAGGGGCTTTAAGTCAACTTAAACTCCTAGGGTACATCTACATTTTCCACATTTTCAAAAAATAAAACCTTTTTTGGGGGATAAGTATTTTGAAATAATTATCTCAAACTTTTTTTCAAAAATACTATTTCGGGACAACAGTCCATTCTCCTGAAATACCGTGGCTTTTTTTATTTTGAAAAAGAAAATCTACACCAGACTTTCTTTTTTGAAAAAAAGCAAGACAATGGATGAGATAGGGAGACTTTTTGGAAAAAAGCCTTTGCTATGTCCAGGGATGGCTTTTTATTTGTTTTATAAAGCTACCCCTAAAAAAGCTTTTTATTTCAAAAAAGCTAGCAGGTTTAGCTTTTTTCATAAAAGCGCTCTGGTATCTTGAAATACTGGAGCACTTTTTCGGGAATGCTAAACCTCCTTATATTTTTTTTAAAAGGCTTTTTCATTGCCTTGTTTTTTTTTGAAAAAGAAAGTCTGGTGTAGATTTTCTTTTTCAAAATAAACAAGCCACAGTATTTCAGGACAACGAGAATTCCCACGACTGTTGTCCTGAAATAGCATTTTTGAAAAAAAAGTTTTTTTGAGATAATTATTTTTAAACACTCGCGGGTGTCTGCAGTCCCCTCCCCAAGCGAAATAGAATGTTCACACTGTGGACATGCTATTTCACTCCCTTATTTTGAAAACACGTTTTTTGTCTTTCAAAATAAGGTGTTTTGAAATAACCCTTTATTTTGAAACAGCTTGTTTCGAAATGTCTTGTTTCGAAACAAGCCCTCTGTGTGTGAACATAGCCTTATTGTTTAAGCATATTCTTTTCCTTAGCAGCTCAGCTGTAACTCTGATATTAGGAAGTTATCTAAATTTAATGTCTACTTACATGCAATGCTCCCCATGTTCAGACTTACCAGCAGTGGATATGTAGAATTCACCAGAGTGTCCTCAAAAGATTATTTCTTTGCTTTCTGGAGAATGTATATGGAAGAATACAGCAGCCCCCCTGATAGCTTTTGAGAGATGTAGTCTTTTTCTATTAAGGAGAATCTGGAAGTTAATTTCTGACACTTGCATTTGTTCTCTGGTAGCCTGTCTCAGGTCACTGGCTATGAGAGCAACCCCTTTTCATGTAAAGAACAGTGATTTGAGCCCTCATGCATCTAGCTTTTATGTCCCTTCCTTGTACTCAGTCTCCTGCCCACAAGGCAGATGTGCTTGACAGTTGCATAACATACCTCTGACACAGTGGGGTGGCACCTCCTCCTGTGCTGCTTCATACAAAATAGATTTTTTTCTTTTATAGTTCTAATTACTGGATTCACCTGCAGAAGGGTCAGATAGCTTTTAGATTCAAAAACCTTTTAAATGAATTGAACAATCTGTAATTCCCCGATTCTGACTTTGGTCCATTTTTATCAGAACGTGCTAAGACATTTCCCTTAAGATCTTAGTAAGCGCATCTTAGAATAACATACTCCTGTCCTAAGCATTTGTTACAGGGTTTTGCAGTTGACAAAGCCCACCCTGCATCTGCCCTGGAACTCCTCTCAATGACCGGAATTCAGGAACTGGCTGACCCTTGATAGAGTTCACCTTCCTGATAAGATCTAATACCATCATTAGCATACTCATAGGGGACACTTCAGATATACCGTAAGTGTCTTAAGAGGAGACAGCTGGATGTACCCCATCGGGGTGACATACCCTCACTCCCCTCCTTTGGAGGAGCCTATCTCCTCCTCCTTACATCCCAACTCTTACCCAGGGCCCTTGGTGATGGGAGCCTCAATCCTGATGTGCACCCCTCTGCTGCATTAGTTAAGGTTGGTCCCACTCTGGGACAGGCCTCCATGATGGTACGGGGCCATGTAGGCAAAAGTGAGTGGTTCCGTAGGCTGCAGGTACTAGCATCTGGACATATTGTGCTCATGAGCCCATGACTAAGCCTTAGCCTTACCACGTACAACTCCTTGCCTTAACATTCCTGCAGCTGCCTTCCAGCTGCTGGATTTTAAAGAAGAAGGGGAAGAGCGTAGGTAGCAGTAATGCCACTTCCTTGTCTTTTGCAAGGATGTGGATTCTGACCACCCACCCAAGGGGACTGTCACGGGGCCATTGGTAAGCTCACAACGTCCTTATCACTCCTTTGAGGCCCATAGAACATCCCACCTGTGTTCTCTTATTTAGTACCATAGGATGAGCTAGGCATCTGGCCCCTCCATGCCAGTCCCACTGCATCACTTATGAGTGTGCCCTATGGGGTCATCTGCCATTGCCATCGATGTCCTGACCGTTTATTTGAACCAGATCGAAGTTATTCCTCTAGATTCTTCCCCCCCCCCCCCCGCTCGGGGTTAGTCGCCTCTCCTATAGGATACTGAATGCGTTAGGTTCATGTACCTGATGTTCTCTGGCGGGGCTGTCACTGCTGCAGGGTCTGGAAGGCTGCAGCTCTCTCAAGTCCCCGGCCTAGCCTGATGACCTGCATCTGCCTTACAATACTGGACTGAGGGAAAGACAAACTAGTTCTCCTCCTCTGGTTTTTCTACAGTGTTGATAACCACCACTGCCAGCCTGACAAGTTTTGGGCCTTGGGAACTTCCCCGTAGGAATTACACTAGCATGTGTTTCTTCCAGAGCACTCAATCTTCTGGCCCCACATGGCGTCTGATAGTACCCCCAGGAGGAGTGATTAGAGACGCACTCCTTGACCATAGCCAAGATGAGTTGGTACCTCTTGCGCGTAAGGTGACCTCAAGCCGTCATGCCCACACACACCATTCGATGCTCGGGCATTCCGGACCTGCTTTTCTCCATGGGGTAAAATCCTACATCTCCAGCCTACACTTGCTGGGATGAACGTCCTTAGGTCAATCTCTTAGACCTTCGAGTACCTGCTCACTGGACAGTTACCCATGTCAGAGTTATGCTGTGCTGAATGCAGAAGAGCTAACTCCACCTACCATCCATCAGCATGGCTAGCAGTAATCTATTTCTGAATGTATCTGAGTAGTGCTCGAAGAAGAACAGTGAGTTACTTACCAGTAACCATCCTTCTTTGAGATGGGCTGCTCAGATTCATTCAGAGCCCTCCCCCCATCCCTGCATTTGAAACTGGTGACTCCTAGGAACCGGGGAGGGGCCGGGTGGTGGCCACATATATGGCCACGGGTTGGCACGGGAGTGGGGGTGGCCGCCTGCCCTCTTCTGACAGGCTAGGGCAAAAAGTTCTGACCAATTCAGCTCTCTGGCATGGAGACACCTATTTCTGAATGAATCTGAGCAGCCCATCTTGAAGAAGGATGGTTATTGGTAAGTAACCCACCATCTTAACACATGCAGAAGGCTAGCTATGGATTATACCTTATCAAATACAAGATTGAGTGCATATTTCACTTGTTGTGAAAGTGATGGGCAGTTAATGGCGAAATCTGCAATTCAGATGAAGCATAGATACTAAAGATAGTTTTCCTTGATGATCCAAGACTGAAAAGTGCTGACGCTTCCAGGCCTACAGGCTCTGCTAGATGGGAACAATTTCTATATTTTTCTGTATTTCATTTCTGTCCACCAAATTGAGGATGGGGCTCCTCATTGCTCGGGGCCCTAGGTAGCTGCCTGCTCCACCTACCCCTAAAGCAGCCACTGCCTTTTTGCTGTATTCCACTTGCTAAAGTGCAATCCATAAGTACTCTCAAATGTGGCATTACTTCTACAGCTATATCATAGAATCACAGAACCATAGGGTTGGAAGGGACCTCATAGGTCATCTAGTCCAACCCCCTGCCAGAGGCAGCACCACTCCCACTAAACCATCCCAGTCATGGTTTTGTCCAGCCGGGCCTTAAACACCTCCAATGATGGAGATTCCATCACCTCCCTCGGCAGCTCATTCCAATGCTTCACCACTCGCCTAGTAAAAAAGTTTTTTCTAATATCCAGCCTTGACCTCCCTAACCGCAACTTGAGACCATTGCTCCTCGTTCTGTCCTCTGTCACTACAAAGAACAGTCGAGCTCCATCTTCCTTAGAGCATCCCTTCAAGTAGTTGAAGGTTGCTATCAAATCCCCCCTCAATCTTCTCTTCTGCAGACTAAATAAGCCTAATGCTTTCAGTCTTTCCTCATAGGGCTTGTGCTCCAACCCTTCAATCATTTTGGTTGCCCTCCTCTGAACTCTTTCTAGCATGTCCCTGTCCTTTTTGTAGTGGGGAGCCCAAAACTGAACACAGTATTCTAGATGTGGCCTCACCAGTGCAGAATAGAGGGGAATGATCACATCCCTTGATCTGCTGGTAATACTTCTTTTGATGCAGCCCAGTATGCCATTGGCCTTTTTGGCAGCACAAGCACACTGCTGACTCATATCTAGCTTCCCATCCACCATGACCCCCAGGTCCTTTTCTACACTGCTGCTACTTAGCTGAATGTTCCCCAGTCTGTAGCAGTGCATGGGGTTTTTCCATCCCAAGTGCAGGATTTTACACTTGTCCTTATTGAACCTCATAAGATTTCTGTTGGCCCACTGTTCCAATTTATCTAGGTCTCCCTGAATCCTGTCCTTGCCCTCCAACGTGTCTACTGTTCCCCCCAGCTTGGTGTCATTCGCAAACTTACTGAGAGTGCAGTCTATTCCATCATCCAGATCATTGATGAAAATGTTGAACAGAACCGCCTCAGGACCAACCCCTGGGGCACACCACTTGTTACTGGTTGCCAGCTAGACATGGAACCATTGATTCCTACATGCTGAAACCGTTGATCTAGCCAGTTTTCTATCCACCTTATAGTCCACCTATCCAACCCATACTTCCTTAATTTGCCAATGAGAATGCTGTGGGAAACTGTATCAAAAGCCTTGCTAAAATCAGGGTATATCACATCAATGGTTCTTCCTGCATCCAGAAAACCAGTCAGCTGATCATAGAAGG
The DNA here is from genome assembly GCA_007922195.1 of Podocnemis expansa. Taxonomy (NCBI): domain Eukaryota; kingdom Metazoa; phylum Chordata; order Testudines; family Podocnemididae; genus Podocnemis; species Podocnemis expansa. The sequence goes on from ML682088.1 coordinate 4,202,687, forward strand.
AAAAGAGATTGATCAGGCATGATTTTCCCTTGGTAAATCCATGCTGACTGTTCCTGATCACTTTATTTTCCTCTAAGTGTTTTAGGATGGATTCTTTGAGAACCTGCTCCATAATTTTTCCAGGCATTGAGGTGAGGCTGACTGGTCTGTAATTCCCTGGATCCTCCTTTTTCCCTTTCTTGAAAATAGGCACTACATTTGCTTTATTCCAATCCTCTGGCACCTCCCCCGTTCTCCATGAGTTTTGAAAGATAACTGCGAGCGGTGCTGCTATCTCATTGGCCAATTCCCTTAGCACCCTTGGATGCAGTTCATCCGGCCCCATGGACTTGTACACATCCAGCTTCTTTAAGCAGCCCCTAACCTGACCTTCCATCACCAAGGGCCTCTCTTCTTCTCTCCAGTCTGCCATATCCATGGTAGTGGGCTGAGAGCTGACCCTGCCTGTGAAAACTGAAGCAAAAAAAGCATTGAGCACTTCAGCTTTTCCCTCATCCTCTGTCATGAGGATGCCTGCCCCATTCAGCAAGGGACCTACACCATCCCTGCTCCTCTTCTTGTTATTAACATACTTGTAGAACCCCTTCTTGTTATCCTTTACATCCCTTGCTAGCCGCAACTCCATTTGTCCTTTGGCCTTTCTGATTTTATCCCTGCAGTCCCTAGCAATATCTTTATATGCCTCCTTGGTCATCTGACTAAGCTTCCACTTCCTGTAAGCTTCCTTTTTATGTTTAAGCTCAGAGCAGAGTTCTCGGCTAAGCCATTCTGGCTGCCTCACATGTTTGTTCTTTCTCCTAGTTGGAATGGCAACTTCCTGTGCCCTTAGCAGGGTTTCTTTAAAATATAACCAACTCTCTTGAACTCCTTTCCCCTTCAGATTAGCTTCCCAAGGGATCCTGCCCATCAGTTCCCTGAGGGAGACAAAATCTGCTTTTTTGAAGACCAGGGTTTTTGTTTTGCTTCTTTCCTTCCTTCTTTCCTTTAATCAGCATCCTGAACTCAACCATGTCATGGTCACTACTGCCTAGCTTGCCATTTACTTCTACCTCCCTGATCAATTCGTCCCTGTTTGTGAGCAGCAGGTCGAGAGGTGCAAGGCCCCTAGTTGGTTCCTCTAGCATTTGTACTAGAAAGTTGTCCCCAACACTCTCTAAAAATTTCCTGGATTGCTCATGCACTGCTATATTGGCCTCCCAGCAGATGTCAGGGTAACTGTCCTTCTTCTTCGAGTGCTGCTTGGATACATTCAGAAATAGGTGTATCCATGCTGGAGCGCATGACTGGTTGGAACTTTTTGCCCTAGCCTGTCAGAAGAGGGCAGGTGGCCACCGCTCCCCGTACCACCCCATGGCTATATATATGGCTGCCGCCTGGCCTCTCCCCAGTTTCATTTCTTCTGCCTTAGCATCGGTTGTGGAACTGCCTGCTCTGTGTGTTTTGCAAGCAGCCTGTTTTTTTGTTCTACTTTATGAGCCTTTCACTCTCTTGGGAGAACCTATTCGTGGACCTAGTTCCACTGAGGAAGGTCCTCCCTCTTGAGCTGGAACATCAACTTTGTGCTCCTACAATGTCCACCATGGCAGGGTTTAAACCCTGCATCAAATGCAGCAAGGCCTTCCTGCAGGACAATCCCCACAAGAAGTGCCTCCAGTGCCTGGGCAAAAGCCACATGGTCACCACTTTCTCCATCTGCTTGTCCTTTAAACCAAAGACAATCAAGGACAGAGAGCAAAAGCGCTGTGCCCTGGCCTCCCAGCAGGCTCGGCACTCCTCCCCAGAGACCTTGGGGTCTCCTGCGGTACCACGTGCCAGCTTAGCACCGGAACCCCTCTGGCACCGTGCTGATAGGGACTGGAGGACCATCTCGGTACCAATATCAGTACTGCAGCACTGACACTGCTCCGCGTCTTCGACAGGGGACTCCCCATGGGACCAGGCAGGGTCAGTGCTGATTCCGACGACCCCAGTGGCAATGGAGGCAGCAAGGGCTCTCTTACTGCCTACACCTCCCTCTCCAGTGCCCTCTAGAAGGGGAAAATCAGCCTTCATTTTGAAGGTCTGGGCGCAGCATAAACAGCATCACATGCCATCTCTGTTCTTTGGGCTGGGCTCCCCGACACCAGAGCCCACTACCTCCTTGAGCCCCGGTACCATTGAGCCATCTCCTTGATGCCATATCACCCTGCTGTCCCCAGTACCATCCCAAGGGTCCCGAGACACTTCCTCCCCTCCCAGCCCAGGGGAAGGGGCCCCAAAGGGCTCCAAACAGCCCCAGCACCAACCTTGGGCATTGTCGCCTTTTCAGTACTGCCCATATGAATGGTCCCCACAAGAGACTGCTGCGCCCACATTGGTACCGTCCTACTCAGCACCGATCAGGGTGCTAAACCCGGTGCCCTGCTTTTACATGGGGGACCTATCAGTGCATTTTGACCTCCTGCGCCGTGTCTTAGCTCACATGAGAATGGAGGTCCAGTCCTCCGAAGGGCCCACACTTTATTCAGGCCAGTGTTCTCCTCAGCGGAACCAGTCATGGTTCTCCTCCACCCCAGCATTTGGGACTTGGCCTCATCTTGCTGGCAGAACCTGGGCTCCATCTCCCCGGTTTCAGACACAGTGTGCCTCAAGTACCGAGTTCCGGAGTCAGAGTTCCTTTCGCTCATCCATCACCCAGTCCCACCTTGAGCGGTGGTGGAGATGGCCTTAGGGCCAGGGCAAGCTTCTCATAACCCCCTCCTGACATCAAGGGACACAAAGGAGTTAGAGTTACTGGGCCGGAAGGTACACGCCTCGGCCTTCCAGTTATGTGTTGCAAATAACCAGGCCCTGGTGGGCAGATATATGTTGGATGTTTGGGAGTCAATAAATAAATTTAGACATCTACTCCCACAAGAAGCGAGGGAAGAGTATGATGCTTGCCTTTGAGGAGGGTAAAATAGCCTCCCAGGACCTCCCCCTGTCAGCCTGGGACACAGCAAATATGGTGGCCTGCACTATGGCCTCGGCTGTAACCCAGTGCCGTGCAGCGTGGCTACAGGAAGCTGGAGTGCCCCCGGCCGCCCAACAGATGGCCCTTGATCTCCCCTTCGGGGATGATGCCCTCTTCCCACCAGAGACCTCTGCCATCTTGTGTCCTGCTCATGACCCCTGGGGGGAGTTAAAATATCTGGACATTCTTCCCACAGGATCTCTTCCACATCCCCCAGCCCCAAAAGGCTGGGTAGTAAACTGCCCTCTGCCCCCTTTCCCAACAGCTGCTGGTGAGGACTTAATCCCCACCACAACAACTTCAGTTCGAAATCCAGTTGGGGGACCTTCACATCAAGGTTGCTCCCGCACAACTCCGGGAGGGGTCCCAACCTGCTATTCAGTGCTATTGGGTATAACCAGTCAGACTGGTTGCCAATTACCTCCCCCAAAACCCTTGCCATGGAGTGCCCACTGACTTGGGACCCTTCCTACAAGCTGACAGACAGCCCTCTCTCTCTCTCTCTCTCTGTGGGAGTGAGTGGTTCAGAGGTTGAAGCAGCCCTCGGGTATGTCCACACAGGCTTCTTATTTCGAAACAACAGAGGTTGTTTTGAAAAAGAAGCAGCATGTCCACACGACGCACCGTTATTTTGAAACAACGGGGCCCATTGTTTCCAAATAATGGCCGTTATTTTGAAACCATTAAACCTCACATCTAATAAAAATAGATGTTGTTTTGAAACACTTGTTTTGAAACAACGGCATTTGGACATGTTGTTTTGAAACAACACCATTGTTTCGAAACAACTGTTTCAAAACAACATGTCTGAACAGCCTTGTTACAAAATAACTATTTTGAAACAAGAGCTATTTCGAAAGCAGGCTTTCCCTTAATTCGAATTACAAAATGTTAATTCAAATTAACTTATTTCAAAATAAGGACTTATTAAGGGTTATTTCAAAATAATGATGTATGTGTGGACATAGCCCTCTTCTTCCAGGTAGAACCAAGGTTGACCCCACATTCATACCGGCTATGTTCACACATAGGGGGTTATTTCGATACAAGTGTTTCGATAAAAGTTGTATCAAAATAATGCCTTATTTCGAAATAAGTTAATTCAAATTAACAGTTTGTTAATTCGAATTAAGGAAAAAAGCAGGAATCGAAATAGCATGTTCAGACAACTGTTATTCAAAACGAGTCACCGTTGTTTCGAAACAACATATTCAGATGGCATTGTTTCGAAACAATCATTTCGAAACAACATTATTTCGTCCCCACATGGGGTTTAAGTTGTTTCGTCATGTGAACATGGCGTTTCTTATTTTGAAACAACCTCTGTTGTGAACACACCTACCCTCTCTATAGATGCTAATACTTCCAATAACTGAGAGGACTCGACCCTCTGGTTATCCAAGCCTCCACTACTAGCTTAGTGGATAGAATGGAGGTCTGCGGCCCGAACCTGCTCGGGCAACCCCTAGCTAACGGTTCTGACTCCAACCCAAGGGGCTACCATGTCCTTGTACCCGACACTCTGCAGGGAGGAAAAGCTCCCCTCTTCCCCCCTTCCTCATGTGGCACCTCCCTTGCCTTTTCCAGGACACATGGGCATTCATTAGGCACACTCCAAACATCAAAGAGTATACTGCCTCACCTAGAATCACTCCCAACTAAAATGGGTTCTCCCTGTGGGTGCCATTCCCATACCAGGGAACTATGCTCACACACACTTCCCTGTGGGCAAGATCCTATTTTCCTATCTTTCGAAAAAGATGCTCAGGAGACCCTTCATGGGCTCTTCGCTGCCCTCTGCATGGAAGGTGCTTGTTTTCCTATCTGCAAGGTTGGGGGGAGCCTTCCACCCTTCCTTAGATGCCACCCTAACCAACCCTTCTCCTATGTCACCAGCAGGAATTAGCTGGTGCTCAAATATAGCTCATGTCCAATTGATCCCCCACCAGGGTTCTAAGGTATATGCTTCCAGCTCGGTGGTACTCCAACCCCCTTCCTGAACCTATGGAGCAGGCAAACTGTTCCTGCCTGCCAAGTACCGGATGCAAATATTGGAGCTCGACCACCAGGTCCAAGCGTTTGGCCAGTTGCTCATGGTTTCCATTGGGGAGATAAACCCTCTGGTACTCACTAACACCAGGTGGTCCACAGCTTGGGTGAGCGTACTTAAGAGAGGTCGCACTAGCTGGGGCCTCTACCTCATCTACTCTACCCTCCCTTTCCCCATACGGGAAAGGGGCCATGTTAATGAACAATGACTCACTTCCCCCTGGCAGGAGGTGCCCTAAAGTCAAAACCACTGTATATGGGAGTTGTCCCTGACAAAGTGGACCTGTGCCACTCCCCTTTCTCTCTCTCTAAGGTGGCCACTTCCTTCCACTTAAATCAAGAGATCCTCAGGTCATGAAGAACCAGAGAAAATGACATAGTAATAATATCAACCGGATCCCCACCCATTTACTATTTGATCAAAGGTGGAGAAACTCGTCCCACTGTCTTCTTTGCTACACCACAGTCACCACTCGGTCCCACCATGATGGTTCGGAGACCATCCTTGCAGGGGGGGTATGAGTCTGGGCCCAATCATCATTTCCCAGAGTTTTATCCAGCAGTGCCTCTCAGGTAGCTTACCTTCCAGGGAAGGCCATAGCACCATGGTTATCCTGGCCTAGCTCCTGGAAACTCTTGCTCAGGAGTCCCGCAGGTACAGCTCCTTCTTCCTCACCATGATCGAAAGATCTTCTAGCCTTAGTAGTCATGACTTGGCATACTATACCCCTGTCCTAAGCAACTACTAGGCTCCTTCTCACTCAGTAGCGCTTAACATTAAACCCACCCCAAAATTCCTAACAACGACCTGGAATTTAGGAACTAGCTGACCCTTGATGGAATTCACCATTCCAGGTAAGATCTAATAATAACAATAGAATGTTCATAGAGGATACTTCAGATAAACTGCAAGTGTCTTAAGGAGAGACAACCGGATGTTCCCTATCAGGGTGGCGTACCCTCGCTCCGCTCCTATCGGAGGATACTCCTTCCTCCTCTCTTACATCCCGATTCTCCCTCATGGGTCTTTCTCAAAGAGAGCATCAAACCTGATATAGAACCCTGTGCATCACCAGGCGTAAGGTCAGTGCCATAGTGGGATGGGTCTCTCCCGGCGGTGCAAGGTCGTGTAGGCCAAAGTGAGTTTGGTCCCATTGGGTGCGGGGACTGGCATCCGGGGCTCTGGGGGTATATGAGCCTACCCCTCGGGTGTTGCCTTTATTGCATCGGCTCCTTGCCCCTTATATTCGATCGGCCATTTGCCACCCATTAAATCCAAAAAAAAAGGGGGGGGGAATAGTAATAATACCATTTCCTTGTGTCTCTGCAATGTTACAGATGCTGACAGTCCACTTCAAAAAGGGACCATCACAGTGTCTTCAGTAAGCTCACATATGCCTGGGGGATACTTTTCAGGCCGGTAGGAAGTCCCACCTGTGTCTATCTTACATAGTGCTGTAGTGTGGATCAAATGCCTGACTTTCCCCATGCTTGTGTGAATACATCACTTATAAGTGTGCTGTATGAGGTTGTCGGCTGTCGCCTTCAGTTTTTCACGTTCCTCCTTAAACTAGGACAAAGTAAACTCTCGTAGATCCTCCCCACCTGCTCCTGATAGCCCATCCCTGCTAGGGGACACTGAATGTGCCAGTTTCAGGTGCTCATCTGGCCTATGGCCTGCATGTGCTTCACACCGCTGGACTGAGGAAAAGACGGTCTCCCTCCCTTCTACTGCTTCTTGCAGTGTCCGGTAACCACCACTGCCAGCCTAGCAATCCTAAGGCCTTGTGAACGCCTCCATAAAAATTACACCAACACGTGTTGCTGCCAGAAGACTAAACCATCTGGCCTCCACACAACTCTGCCAACATCCTCTTGGGTAGATCAATTAGAGATGCATTCTTTGACCACAGCCACGACGTGTTTGTACCACACTTATGCGTAGGGTGATATCAGGCCATCCTGTCCTCATGCACCAATTGGTGCTCAGACAAATTGGGCCTACTTCTCTCCACTGGGTTAGATCCTACAATCCAAGGCCACCCTTGCCTGGGTCAGGGTCCTTTGGTCAATTCCTTAGACCCTTCGAGGACCTTGCTTGTTGGACAACTACCCATGTTGAAGATATGCTGTGCTGAAGGCGGAAGAGCCAACTCTACTTGCCATCCATCAGCATGGCTAGCAGTAACCTATTTCTGAATATATCCAAGTAGCGCTCGAAGAAGAACAGTGGGTTACTTACCAGTAACCATCCTTCTTCGAGATGGGTTGCTCAGATTCATTCACAACCCTCTCCCTGTCCCTGCACTTGGAGTTGGCGACTCCTAGGAACTGGGGAGGGGCCTCGTGGTGGCTACATATATAGCCATGGGGTGGCGCAGGGCGTGGTGGCTGCCTGCTCTCTTCTGACAGGCTAGGGCAAAAAGTTCTGACCAGTCATGTGCACCAGCATGGATACACCTATTTCTGAATGTATCTGAGCAGCCCATCTCGAAGAAGGATGGTTACTGGTAAGTAGCCCACTGTGCTTCAAGATGGACTGCTCACATACATTCAGTTGTGGTTGTCTACGTGCCACAGGGCACAGTAGCTCAGAAAGTCTTTAGCCTGAGCTGGTCAGGCCAGGGTACACAGCCAATGCCCCCTCTCTGCCGCGACTGCAGCTATATAGGCTACTGTGACCCTTACCCTCCCAGTCCCTTATACCTTGGCCAACTCTGTTAGCAGGAATCGTGAGAGGGGGCTGAATGTATGTGAGCAGCCTATCTTGAAGAAGGGCACTTACTAGTAAGTAACCCACCGTTCTTCGAGTGCTGATCACATTATTCAGTTACAGGTGACTGCTAGCCATACCCAAGGATGGTGGGAGGAGTTACAGTCTGCCCGCTTTGAGTATGGCTCTGCCCAATGCGGCATCCTCCATTGCCTTTGGGTGATAGTGTAGTTTATTGTGAAAGTGTGCACCAACGACCACGTAGCTACCCTGCAGATCTCTTGTATTGGGACCTTGGTGAGGAAGACCACTGACGACACTTGAGCCCTGGTAGAATGGGCTTTAACCATCTCAGGAAGGGGCGTCTTGGACCTTCCATAGCAGTTTTTGATGCAGTTCATTATCCATTTGGAGATACACTGAGAGAGAAAAATTGCTGACACTTGCAGTTCTGTTGTGTTGCAAACAAGTCTATTTGGGGTGGACCCCATTTGTGTATCAGGCGGGAGAACACAGCATCGTGGCATGACCACTCGTGATTCACTAGGGGTTTTCTGCTGAGGGAGTTTGCCCACTTGTTGTCCACCCCTGGTAAGTGTGCTGCAAATGGGGTGAAGCTGTGTTTTAAGGCTAGCTCCCAGAGTTTGCATGCTTCTTTGCAGAGCACTGGAGAGCAGACTCCCCCTTGCTGGTTTGTGTAGAACATGGCTGCAGTATTGTCCATTAAAATCTGAACCGACCTGCCCTGTATTTTGTCCAGGAAGCTTGTGCAAGCCAGTCTGATAGCCCACAGTTCCTTCATGTTTATGTGGAGAAGACTGTCTGTGTGGGGCCAGAGCCCCCAGGTGGAGAGTCCCCCGGATATGTGGGCCCCCCACCCTGAGTCCGAGGAATTGGTTATCAGAGTCACTGAAGGCATTAAGTGCTGTGAAAGAGATGCCTCCCATGACGAAGCAGGGGTCTTTCCAAATTTGTAACATCCCCAGAATATCTTGTGGAACTAACAGTACCTTGGTTAGGGATTCCCTCCATGGATGGAACACCGTGGAGTACCAGACCCAGAGTGGCCTCATTCTCAGGCGTGCCATCCAGATCACGGAGGTGGAGGCTGCCACGTGTCCGAGGAGTTGTAGGCAGCCATGGCCTGTGGTTACCTGAGAGTTCTGCAGCTCCGTAATGATGGTGCAGATGGACCAAAATCTTGATGGGGGCAGGGAGGCTGTCCCCTTGCGAGCAGCTAAAAGGGCTCCTATGAACTCTATACTTTGGGACGGGCAAAGTTTTGACTTTTCTTGATTTATGCAAAGGCCCAGGTACCCGCAGAGCTTGGTTACTGCTCTGACGTGTAGCCTTACCTGGGTCCTCAATTCTCTGAGTATTAGCCAATTGTCTAAGTAGGGGTAGATTTTTATGCCTCACTGGCCCAGGAACATCACTGCCGGCACCATGCACTTTGTGAACATCCTGAGGGCCAGAGAGAGCCCGAAGGGGAGCGAAGTGATTTTCCCCCCACCATGAACCTTAGGTACTGTTTGTGGCAGGGGCGTATTGTGATGTGGAAGTAAGTGTGTTTGAGATCGAGGGCTGTGAACCAATCCCCGGGAAACAGAGATGGGACAATCTGCAACAGGGAAACCATGTGGAAATTTGTTTTCTTTATGTGCTTGTTTAAGGCTCTGAGATCTAAAATGGGTCTCAGGTCCCTGTTGGGTTTGGGGACCAGAAAGTATTGGGAATAAAACCCTTTTCCCCACTCCCACTTTGGAACCTTCTCTATAGCCCCAGTAGACGGGAGCTTCTTGCACTCAATCGTGAGGAGGCAATCCAGTTTCCTGAGGCTTGGTCGAGAGAGGGCACTTTTCTTACCCAAGGAGTTGAACAAAACTGAATGTGGTACCCCTTTTTTACTGTCTCAAGGACCCACTGGTCGGTTGTGATATTGGCCCAGTGGTGTGCAAAGTGGTATAGACAGTTGGCAACGGTTAGGGGTTGAGGCTGTGGGTTCGCTGCCCTCGTGGTAACTGTCAGAAGTGCTGCTTCCTTCCCGATGAGGGTCAGAACCTTGTCTATGCCTGGGAGGCATGGGGCTTCGCATTCTTCCTCGAATGGACCTTGTCCTTGTCTGCATCCCCAAGGTGATATTGAAGGTATTGGTAGGAGCTGGGAAAGGAAGCTTGCAGCTGAATCTGTTGTTTCAGCTGTTGCAGGAGTTGATGTGGTTTCAGGGAGCACCTGGAGGGTTGCGGGGTGTACATACCCAGCAACTGAAGGTTGGCTCTTGAGCCCTTCATACTGTGAAGCTTGGCGTCTGTGGCCTCAGCAAATAGGTCAGGTCCTTCAAATGGCAGGTCCTGGATGATGATCTGCATTTGTGAGGACAAGCCTGAGCCCTGAAGCCAGCCGGAGCAATGCATGACCACAGCAGAGGCCATGGTGCATGAAGCTGTGTCGGATGCGTCCCAAGTGTCCATAAGGGCATCCTTGGAAACCAATGCCCCTTCTTCAATCATTGCCTCAAAGTCCCATAGGCGATCATTGGGGGAATGAGGTCACAAAAGCCTTCCATGGCTTGCCAGAGGTTGAAGGCATATCTAGTCATAAGGGCTAGATGATTTGAGATGTGAAGCTGTAGAGCTGCCATAGAATAGCTCTTCCTCCCCAGCAAGTTGAGCTTTCTAGCCTCCTTGTTTTTAGGAGTGGAGCTTGGGTGGCCCTGTCTCTCTTTTTGATTGACTGCGTTGACTACCAGGGACCCTGGAGTAGAGTGCTGGAAGAGGAAGGCGAACTTGTCTTGGGGAATGTGATATTTACAATCCACTGCTTTTGACACCAGTGGAAGTAAGGAAGGGGTCTGCCATCATGCCCTTACAATTCTGTACACCCCTTAGTGTAAGGGAACAGATACCTTGGCAGGTGGGACATTGTCCCCCACATCAAAGAGAGGGTCGGTTTCTTCCTGGACTACCCCTAGTTCTATGTTCAAGTTCACCGCCATGCAGCGGATCAAGTCCTGCTGGGTGCGGGAGTCCTCCCTATAGGCTAGAGGCCTTTCAAAGGTGTGTTTATCCAGGGAAGAGGACAAAGGGGCCCAAGATATATTACACTGAGTTGAGTCAGGATCGGGCTCATCATCAGAAAGGTCCAAAGAGTCTGGAGGCCGAGGTGGAGACGGTCCCGAATGGTGCCGTGAGGTTGGGCTGTCATTAGCTGGCATGGCTAGCCAATCATGTGACCAGTCATTGAAGGGAGTTCTGGCCGCAGTCCAGCACAGGAGAGAGTGTCCCCTGCCTGGCTGAAGGGTCTTGGCAGTACCGGAGGAGCTGGGCCTTGGTGAGCGACGTGGGCTGATGAAGATGTCTTGCTCTGTGGTCTAGGCGTCGGGAAGTGCTTACGGTGCTGTTTGCCAGGCCATTCCCCATCTCCCGAGGTTGGTTTGGGAGAGACAGAGAAGCAGATGGAGGTTGGCAACGACGAGGACAAGGAGCTGCACCTTGTCCTACGGAGCTCTGGGAGCCTGGTACTAAAAGTTCATGAGATGAGCAGCGAGAGGAAAGTGCTGTTGATGGTACCGGAAGTGGCTCCAGTGCCTGTTCAGCAAAAAGAAGGATTGACTGAGGTGAGCGGTACTATGGCAGTACCGAGGAGGAAGCCGACCGGGGCTTTGGATTCTGCGCTGGAAGGCAGTTCAGAGGCTCCGGTGCAGGAGCTACCTGGGGGGCTGATGGAGTGCTCGCGTTTCGGGCAGCATCAGAGATGGGCGCACTACTCTTGATAAGAGTGCATAGGCACTGCTCTCTTTCCTTGCAAGTCTTCCGTTTAAAGGACTGGCAGATGGAGCAGTTTGCAGCAAGGTGCGACTCATCCAGGAATGTGAGGCATTTCTTGTGAGAATCATCAAGAGGAAAAGCTTTGGAACAGGCCTGACACAGTTTAAACCCTGTCATTTTAATTTTTGCGCGAAAGACAGGCACTTGCTTGCGCAAGTTTTGGCTGGTCCGAAACCGTCGCTGAGGGTGGAAAACAGGAACTGGGAGGGTCAGGGTCACAGTCACCTATATAGCTGCAGTCTCAGCACAGAGGGGGCATTGGCCGTGTTGCCCTGACCTGACAGGCTAAGGCTAAAGACTTTCCGAGCTACTGTGCGCTGCAGCACATAGACACCCATAAGTGAATGATGTGAGCAGCGCTCGAAGAAGAACTTGTCCTTATTAATCGTCCCTCAGGATTTTTGCTGACAATTGAAAATAACCTGTGCACTAGTTTAAACAGTCCTTTTATAATCCTTGTATCATGGTACTGAAATATTCAGGCATGTAATATATCCTGTAAGCACTGCTGCAGTGGTCATACCTTTTAGAATAGCAAGATTCTCAAACTTTCAGTTTCATATGCTGATAGTTTTAAAGTCTGTCTGTCACCTCAAACCATCAGTGCTTCATTAGTTCACTTTGGGATTTGCAGTACTTGTCTGAAGAATGAATAAAAGCAAGATCTCAACTACTGTAATGTTTCTGAAAACTGAAGGTATGTGTAGTACATATGTAGGAAATGCCTTGATTCGGTCTCTGAAACAGAGTTTACTGAGAAGAGACCAATATGATCCTTGATCTGATTATTTAAAATGAGGGGGTTTAGTTTGCCTTCAAAACAACAACAGCTTTAACTTAATATGTTGCTACACCATGCATTATAGTCAAACTATATAAATGTAGCTTCCTCTTCAGCGTCTGGTCACATTTCCTCTAAAGCTGCTATTCTGAATATCTCATTCACGCCTTTTTTCCAGGACTACCTCTGGCCTTTCCTACGTCCCCTAGGCTGTCTATACTTAGAACGTTAGTTCAAATTAGCTTACTTTGAACTAATTAATTTGAACTAATAATGCTTAATTCGAACTAAGTTAATTCAAAGTAAAATGGCCCCACTAGAAACCCAAATCGAACTAGCATGTCTGTCGACAGGACTTCCGAGTTCGATTTAGGAAGGGGACACCATGGGAAGTATGGCAACATGGCACCCAAGAAGGACCATGCCCCCACCCAATACATAGAAAGAGGAAGGCACCCTGGGAGGAGGAAGGGCAAACTGCATTAATTCAAACTAACAGTTAGTTTGAATTAACGTGGCTGCATTGGGTTAATTTGAACTAATAAATTTGAATTAACCATTACTTCAAAGGTAAGCAAGGTTTTATAACTTCAAAGTAAGCATTCATAACTTCAAACTAAGGAATTCCTTAGTACGAAGGAATGAAAGCCAGTGTAGCCATGCATTAACTTACTTTGAATTCATCCTCATTAATTCAAACTAAATTGTAAGTGTAGACACAGCCCTAAGTGTGGAACTCCCTTTCTGATCCTATCCTGCTTCCAAATACCTCCTCAAAATTCTTCACAAAGGAAGCTTAGTGTCTTTTTAAATTACAGTACTTTTGTCACAAGCAGCCATGTGTTTTTATTTTTGCTGTTGTTCTGCTCTCAGAAAGGTGGTTTGTTTTATGTCAGTCATTAAATTCAGCAGCAGAAAATCCTGATCAATAATCAGTTTTAAGCCTGTTTTTTATTTGTGCTTTTTAGCTGTTTTCCTCAAGACATTGATTCTCTTCTGCCAGTTCAGTGGTTTGAAGAGCATTTGAAACTTCAACAACCAAAGTATTCTTCTTGAACATTATTTTTATTTAAATTAGCTTACTATATTTTATTATTTTCTGACCTTAGCTTAACGTGTCATAATTTTAAATATCTTTATTCTTTAAAAAAAAAGTAACCAATTAAAAAAAAAACATTGATTTTTTTTTTTAAAATCTGCCCTGGTTTGCAGTATTGCAAACAAAAGTGCATGAACAAAGCCCTCCTCATATAGAGCTGCCTTTAGAGCAGCCCCTCCCCAGCAATGTTCCCTCTAATTACTCATAGACTGTGTGCACAAACAATTTCTTTGTGTGCACAAGAACATTTCTTTGTGAGCACCAAAATTAGCACTATTGAATTTTTTTGTGCATACTTATTTTTTTGTGTGCGCAGGTTTCATGACTTGTGTGTGCGCGCACATGCACACAGCTTAGAGGGAACAGTGCTCCCCAGTTTTCTTTGCAGGTCTGGATCCTGGACAGAATTTGGGTTACACTTGTATCAGTTTTTGTTTTTCTGGGATTTTTTAAAGGTTTTTTAGGGGTTTTTTTTTCCCCTCCTTTGACAATTAGTTGCTCTTGAAAGTGGGGGACTGATGCCATTGAACTTTCAACAAGTGTATTGTCTGCAAAATGATAAACTCAGAAGTTTATTCCAAGTGTCCAATTAATTATGTTGTTCTCTTCTAATATATGCGTCACGTGTATACCGTCATTCTCAAAAGGCATCAACACATTTTAAAAAGAATGACTTAATCTTCACAATACTCCTTCCAGGAAAGGAGGATTCATTCCCATTTTGCAGATGAGAAAAATGAGGTGGAGAAAGATTATGTCAGCCTGAAAGTACAACTATTATCATTTGGGCGGGGGTCTGCAATTTTTTTTTATGTTAAAAAGAGATTCTCAGACTTGAAAAGGTTGGGAACCACCCACACAGATCATAACCCAGGAATGCACAGATGTGCATCCCGTGACATAGTAGTAGAGACACTAAACTGAAGCTGGGTATCCCCAGGGATTACCTCCTCAGTCTGCCCTGAAAGACTTTTTGAATAGACAGATCATTACAACTCTATCACTCTTAGGATTTAGAGCTCTTCTTCATTGATAGTGGCAAATTCACCACTGTCAGATTGATCTTCCCGCTCAGTTGATCAGAAAGCTGATCCCTAAAGACCACCCTCCCAAGTACCATAGTGCTGAGTTGACGGAAGGCCATGTCCCACTGACTCAGCGCACTGCAAACACCATGGTAAGTAGATGCTAGACAGCTGAAGGGAGATACTTAAAATTACTTGTGTATCACCTTTCAACTGCCTCTGAAATCCCCACCTCACACTGTTACAAGATGCACAATGGGCCGTACAAGGTTTCCTTTTGAATGCTCTGCCTTATTGTTATAGTATTGTGCCTTCTGCAGCATCATGTATGTGTACAGATGTGAAGCATATTACATGGGCCAGACCATCAGGATTATATCTGTAGTAACCCTTGGGGAGGAAGGGGTTAACACTCTGGCCAGTGAGTCCCAGGACAGCCAATAGGAACAAAGCACAGGTCTTTGAATTCGAACAGCAGCCTGGCCTGGGCCTGTTTGGATGCAGCAGAGCTCCTGGAAGGATCAGGAGGAGGCCAGAGGGGCCTGAGCAAGAATCCAGCAGCATCCTTACCAGAGATAAGTTAAGTTTGTTACTGACCAGGTGTGAGTAGAACAGGGAATGTTTATTTAGATGCAGTCAGGGTATTTTCTTTGTTTTGAGTTTGTTTTTGGATTTCTCTGTGCTGAGCACATGTACTCCCCCACCCCACTCTGTAACTACCTAAGTTAATTTCCAGAGAAGCAACTCTCTGTGTTTTTTATCTGTTCTTCTTAATTAAAGATTTTACCTTTTTAAGTAAGTTCTGGTTCTGTGCCCTGGAAGGGCAAGAGGCTTGTGTGCCCGTGCCTCAGACTGCACAGGCAGCTACTAAAGAGGACTTTGTTCCTGTTCCAACTCATATTGCAGTTGGAGTTCAGTCACTTTTCTGAGGGAGGAAATAAAGTGATTGAGGATACTTCACAGGAAGGAATTCCCAAGTGCACCGTCCTGGGTTTCAAGAGGTTTTTTTGCATTTGGGTGGTGGCAGTGATACCACTCCAAGGCCAGGAACTGGAGGCCTTGGAGAGTTTTAAGATCAGGCTTTAAGGCCAGTGGCTTTTCAGGCCTGTTGCGGGCCCCCACCTTCTGCACTCAGAGTGCCAGAGTGGGGAAACAGCCTTGACAATATCTCAGCAGGGAGGCCTGAGAGGTGCATGACAAAGGCCATGCAAATTGATCTCCCTGGCTCAGGTGGGACAAAGAAAATCACACAGTAACACAGAAGAGGGGGAGGTCTGCCAGCTTTTCTGAACAGAGAAGTTCACCTGGCTGGAAGAAGGAGCAATGGATGGGGGAGTTTGAAGTGCTAGGGGCTTTTGGCCATCTTGAGAACAACTTCAAGGGTATGTCTACACACAGAGTTAAATTCGACCTAATAAACATTAGGTCAAATTTAAAAATAGGTTTGTTTACACAGCACTTGTCCACTTTGACCTAAGCTTTACCTTAAGTCAAATCCAGGAGAGGTCTCTTCTAAGTGATGGTCAGTTCAAATCCCCTAGTTTGAATTGCTGCTGTGTAGCCATATGAATTCAAACTAAAGTTAGTTCAAATTCACAAGGGTTGACTTTCTTCCCAGGGTACATGGTTTTCCTACTCTGGTCATGTTAGTTCGAACTGACTGAATTCGAACTAATCATTATTAGTTTGGCTTGATTATTTCGAATTCAGTCAATTCAAACTAACAGTCTAAGTGTAGATATAGCCCAAGGGACTGGGCCTATCCCTATGGCAAGGAGGGCCAAGAATGGTTGAAAACCACCAGCAGCAGCCAGTCTTGTGGGTAAGAATGAGAAGAATAAACTAGAGAGTAATCCTGGATAGTGTTATTAGATTAGCATGTGCTTTATATCTTTTCTTTGCTTGTGGAAACTCTTGGCTCCTTTATCACGATAGCAAATCAATGCACTATATAGTCATTTAAAATTCTGTTCTAATCAATAACCTAGTGTTTGTTTGACCTAAAGCTGAGTGGACTTTAGAGGGTGTGAATGAGTGAGGCTGGGCATTCCCATTTCTTTGATAAAGGGGTGAACAAGTGTCTATGAGGCTCTAGTAATGGGGAAGGGTCCTGATTTCTGTAGAACAGAAGTTCCCGGGACTGGGGTGTTTGCTGGGGGACTATCCCCTGAGTGGTCAGAGGGTGCACACTCACTGCCTGGGACCAATTAGATGCAGGAGGATGGCGTGAACTAACTCACAAGTGAGTAGTGATGTGGCATAATAGGGTAAGTCAGGGTTCAGAAGTAGAGATCAGGGGATCACAGTTGCACACTGAACCAGATTCTGGGAGAGAAACATCACAGTATAGAGCAGGGCTGAGATTGCAACTTACTTGTGTGTATACATTTGCATGCTTTAACCTATAAAGAACTCTCTCATTTCTCTTTCTTAAAAGCCTTTGGATAGTTTTCTATAGAATTAACTATAGGCATTGTCTTTATTGTCTTTAGTGTCAGATCCAGGTTGATTTGTGATAAATGATTCATTTCTTGGGACCTGCTGCAACCTGAACATTCTGTAATGTTTGAGGTAAAGGATCATGTATCACTATTTCCAGGTAAATGATAATCTATCTATATTACTAGGTTGGCAAGAAACACTGGAGAGCCTAAGAGAACTGTTTCCTGGTTAGACTGATACAGTGATCTCAGAGTTCACATTTGTCACTGACTTAATGAAAGCTAGTTATAGAATACACCACTCGTTTGGGGTATCTG
Source organism: Podocnemis expansa (assembly GCA_007922195.1). Taxonomy (NCBI): domain Eukaryota; kingdom Metazoa; phylum Chordata; order Testudines; family Podocnemididae; genus Podocnemis; species Podocnemis expansa. The sequence goes on from ML682088.1 coordinate 4,219,932, forward strand.
TTAGTCTTCCCTAAGGCAGGCAGTCACAGTTGTAAGTCACTCCAGACAGTGTGATGGGGTCTCTGAAGTGCCCAGAGAGAAACCTGTGACTCCTTCTTTGCTTCCTGCTTTGCTGCCTTGCTTGGCTTAGTTTCTGGGGAGGTTTCTTTCTCTACTGGCTGCGCTAAGCCAGATCTTTATTCCTGCTAATGAACTTTGGCTTTTGACAACACATCTTTTGTTTAGAGGTCCGACAAAGTTCACTTTTGATTGTGAGGAGGTATGAATCTGTAAGATTTTCCTTTTCCCAGTGTGATTTTTCTCAGTTTGTTTCTCCTTTCCAAGAAGAGATTAGTCCACTATAGATGTGTCCTTAAATTTTAGTAAGATACACAGATGTGCAAGTATTATCCATTCTAAAGCAGCTGCTGGGCTGGGCCTGATCCTATGCTTTAAATGAAGTCAGTGGGAAATTTGATGGAGTAAGGATTGCAATATTTGTCCCTTTGTTAGTTTATCAAATCATAGAAAACAAGCAGCTTGCTTTTGCCTATGTACTCTATGCTTATTTTTATTTTGGTATATTTAGGAAAAAACTGATCATTGCATTCAAGAATAGGTGCTGTCCTCTTGGGTGGAGCATTTGATAGTCACAAACTTCTACTTCACCCCCCCCACTCCCCGTTTGATGTGTATTTCACATAAAAGCAAACAAAATGTCAATGGTCATAAAATAGATATATATCCATCTGTGGTTTATGGCAGACACAGTAGGATATGATGTTTACAGACATTTGCATTTTAGGTAAAAGGTTATGTTTCAGGCAGGTCTGCACATAAAAACCAGCAGCTCTCATTTTTTCTGATTTCTCCTTTCCTGTGTGTATAAAATCTAAAGAGCTTGTCTGTGATTTTTTTTTTTTTTAAATACTGCACAGTGAGGCTCAAAACTGAGTCTAGACAGGGATTTCTGTACACTCCGCCTGCACCCCCCAGTTGTCGGCTAGTAACAGTGTTAGAGCAAATGAGTGAGCACCCCCTACCCCCCCCCCCAAACATCCCCCTGCACCACACCCCTAATTTCAAGTCATGGGGAGAATACTGCTGACAGAGATTACTTTTCCTTTAGAAGCCAACAACTCAAATTCTGTTAGGCTTCATGTAGTCAAGGGCCCATCCCTCTGTGTGTCAAACAATGAGTGAATTCTGTGAAGGAACTTAGTGTGTGAAAACTGATTTTAATCTTGTCCATAATTACTACATTAAATTTATTAGAGGTGTGCTTCCGTTTGCAACTCACAATGTAAAAACATCAGTCTGGATAGGAGTTCTGCAGTGTGATTCTCTTTGCACCTTGATATAAACATTCAATACTTAGTTTTGTGACTCTTTAAAGTGGTTGGCTTTACGGTTACTTTAATGTGAAGAGGAAAAATACTTAAGCCATTCATTTGATATTCTTGAGCCTCTGTTCTTGCAATTAATCTCATGCTGTAACTAGGGGCTAGACAGATTTCCCTGGAGTTAGGTGATCAATGGGGCAAGCATTTGGGGGGGGGGAGCATTGGCTGGGTGGATGAAGGGGGCCCAGGCAGAGCCCCAGATGTGTATGTGTCCTCCAACATCCTCCTTTTTGTACTTCCCTGTCCTCCTTTCCATGCTTTGGTATCCGGTAACCCTAGTCTGGCAAAGTGGTTGAGGATTGGATGAGGGGTGGCGGGGACAGGCCTTAACCATGGCCAAGGATCAACGGGCGGAGGGGCCAGGGTGGGAGAGCAGCTGAAGATGGGCAGGGGGGCAGGCCTGAAGCCCCACTGAGGATTGGCTGGGGGGGGGAGTTGCTAGCTATCCAAGGGCTCTTTTTTACCTTCATGTCCTTCCTCCCTCAGGCATTCCAAAAACAGGTGATTGTCCAGCCTTTTACTTCTGATAAGTAGACTGGGGGGGGGCACAGTGCTGGAACCCACAATCCTGATGTTAAGAGTTTGCTGCACAGATGCACACACGGAATAAAGAGCAGTTTGGGGGGGATGGGATCAAGGGGCAGTGGAGTACACAGTTATCCTTTATGCCTAGAAGTTTTTATATATGGAATGCCTGTAGCTCAGTTGGTAGAATAACAGATTTGTAATCACAGGGTCAAGCCCTGGGTTGGTTTTTTTACCTTTTGGCCTGTTGCTCCTTAGGGAAGGGTTAAACTGGGAAAAAATATATAGCAAACACTAATAAAATGAAGGAAAATAAAGTATACTGTGATCAAGATTAGTAATAGTGACCAATTAAGTAAAACAAGTAAAGGGTCCCATTTGAACTGGCTAGGAACAATTTAGGACCATTTTTTAAAAATTGTAAAATGGGCTGCTGTGCAAAATGAAAAATGAGAGGCAAGTTACTTGCTTTCACTTTAACTTTTTTATGTGTTTATTCATTTTGGAAAACCAACAAAGGCAAACAAACCGGATTGAAGAACTGATGAGACAAAATGTTACATAAGCATAGAATACATTCAAATTATTAATAAAAACAATTTAAATAACATTAATTTTTCATTGTTCTATATTTTTAGATAATTTCCATCATATGAAGTTGCACAAAAATTTTATTCAGAAAAAGTTTTGCACACGGGTTGAAAATTTTGCACACACGCCGTCAAACCTTAGAGGGAACATTGCTCTGGACCCACTAACAGCAAACAATAAATAGTCAATGGGGGACAGGTGCATTGAAGAAATTGGGGAGAAGTAGCTATAGCAGGAACACAAGGCTTTATTTTTGAAGCTCACAGATACACCAAGTATTAAATCATTATCACTGACAATCACTCTGTTAATTGTTTAACAACTGTGCTCAAGCAAGTCAGTAGGACATCAAGACTTCCAAGAGAAACAGCAGAATGGAACCTGATATGCAAATTTAATTGTGTGACAGCAGGATTAAATTGTGACCATGGAGTCTTCTCCCATTACAACAGGTGATCTGCCCTCACCTATGTGCTGTTTCCACAGTGCTTAAATCTTAATGACTGCTTTGATTTGCTGTTTCAGTATCACCTGATTCGATGACTTACACTTCCCTGCATTTATTTTCCACCCAGTCTGTAAGTTTCCCCATGTTCAAAGTGTCTGATGAAGTGGGATTTTCTTCCATGAAAGCTCATGCAATAAATAAATTTTTGTCTTTAAGTGCCACAGGACTCCTTGCTTGTCTCCCTAAATTTAATCTCTTCCCCTCAGCCCATAATGGTTATCTTACCCTTGAGCTGCAGAGCCTGAGGCTGTGACTGCACTAATTACATGCTAAACCCCATCTGTGAGGACTAAAGTAATTCAAATACAAGTAACTGCAGGCTTGAATAGCTGGGAGAAGTAGTGAGGACTACCAGAGGGAGGAGGCAAGATAGGAAATTCCTGGAAACAGTAGCCAGCATAGAGCTGATGAAAGAATGGCTTCTTTAAGTGCTTCTCACATTATTCAGTTATGGGTGTCTGTGTGCCACAGCGCACGGTAAGCCAGAAAGTCTTTTAGCCTTAGCCTGTCAGATCAGGATCAGTGGCCAATACCCCCTCTGTGCTGCAACCTCAGCTATATATGCAACCCTGACCCTGACCCTCCCAGTTCCTTCTTTCCGCCCTCAGCAACTGGAACAGCCTGCCCTTGTGATTAAGCAAGTGCCTGTCTTATCTAGTTACTCTTTATCTTGCAACAGAAATTATGCTAGGATGTAAATCCTGCACGGTCTGCTGCAAGGAGTTCCTGACCAATGACCTCAATGAGAGATGCCTCTCCTGCCTGGGTGAGTCATACCAGGTGGACAACTGTCCCATATGCAAGTCATTTAAGTGAAGAACATGCAAAGATAGGGAGCAAAGGCTCCGTAATATCATCCAGAATCAGTCGGTGCAACCGACCATAGGTGTGCCCTTATGCCTAAGGACTCACTGGCACCGTGTGCCAGATTGACACCAGAAAAAATCCACCAAATCTCCGGCTATTAGTAAAGAGCTGTGATTAGCCTCTGACTTGGCACCACTTTGGCACCATGCCACCTTGCCACCGACTACTCCAGCTTGGGGAAAGGACCTGGAGCTCATCCCCCTCCCCCTGACACCAGAGGCATTTGCGGCGGTAAGAGTCCTATCAGAACTCACATCTCTGGCACTGTGCAAGGCGGTGCAGTCAAAAGGAAAACCGGCACTCTCAACCAAGGAGTGGTCCTCCACCGCAGAAGCAGTAATGTCATTGGAGCCATTGGCCGATTCCCCCTGGCACTGGAAACTGGCTGTACCCTGGGACCAGGGCAGAAGTCAGCTAGTGGGTACCTCTCCTCACCTGTATGTATATGAGAACCTTTGGTACCGTGTTCGGAGGGATCCAGAATGGTGAGATCGACTTCTGCTTCCGCAGCACTATCAGACAATGAGCCACGGCACCATCAACCCTGTTGTCCCTGGCACCGACCCTAACAGGAGAGAAGCCTGAGGGTAAGCGGTGCCATAAGCACTCCCCGACTCCATGACACAAAAGCGATTCACCTCTCAGTACCCAAGAGCATATGCGTGCAGCATCGTCTCCCTTGTTGATTCAGTCGGCATTGGTGGAGACAGGAAGCTGACTCCAGAGTGGTTTTGATAACGAAGGCCACTCCTGAAAGGAAAGAGGCCACTCCAGGGCATGTCGTGACTCCACCCCACAATCGTTCCAGGAATGGTCTAGCAGGTGGCTCAACTACCCTTTTTGAGGATGAACCTACAACCCTCAGCACCGCCATCAACTAAGACCCCTTGTTCCTCGGATGCCTCGGACAATGAACCTGACTTGCACCATGCGGTACCATAGATCGTGAATTCCTTCATCCGTTTCCCTGGACGAAGCAACCTACCAATGACCTTTGGCATACATGGGTGACCCTTGTGCCCAGCAGGATCTGCTTAGGCACACGGCAGCAAACTTGAATTTGGATCTTGAGATTGTAAAGGAAGAGTGCCATCCCCTATGCAAGATGAGAGATGTGGTCCCTCCTGCTAAGGTTTCAATTCCCCTGCATTAGGGGGTACACAGCATTGCGAAGGTGCAGAGGCAAACCCCCTCCTTGATTTCTCCCATGTCCAGAGCTGCGGACTGAAGGTACCATGTCCTGGCTGATAAATTTGCCTTCCTCTTCCCCCCTCCCCCCACTGGGCTCCCTGGTGGTGGATGCAGTTAACCATAGAAGTGACAGGGCCAACCAAGCACCACTCCCAAAAATAAGGAGGCAAAGAAAATTGACCTCTTTGGTAGGAAGGTTTTTTTCCACCACAGCTCTCCAGCTCCATATCGCAAACCAGCATGCCATCATGGGGAGATATGTGTTCAACCTCCAGAGGGCACTGGAAAGATTTCACACTGTGATTCCCAGGGAACGCCTCAGGGATTTTGAGACTCTGGTAGAGGAAGTGGTGTTGGCCTCCTGCGACATATTAATGATGTTGTGGGATGCATCCGACATTGCCTCTTGCAACATAGCTTCTGCAGTGTTAATGCACCAATTGACCTGGTTACAGAGCTCTGGATTGTCTCAAAAGATGCAGCTGGTCATTCAAGACCTCCTTTTTGAGGGCCTGGCTCTGTTTGCAGAATCTACAGATTCTAAGCTATATGGGATGAAAGATTCTAGGGCTATCCTGAAAAACCTTAGGCATGTATGCGCCCCAGGAGGTTAGGCATTCCTTTGGCCCCCAGCAGACTCAGCAACACTCCCAATAGCTCCAGCAACAAAATCAAGCAGAGAGGGTCATACCACAGGTCCTACCAGCAACCTCAGTGTCAGTGTGGGGGCCTGGAGAAGGAAAGAAACCAAGTGGGTAAGGGCTCAAATTCCCAGTCCTCGGCCCAGACAACCTACCAAGGTAACAGTAGGTCCTGATCAGCTGGCCCAAAACAGCATTTTTGACAAAAAGCTAAAGGGCCCCCATTCCTCCCCCAACCCCTGGTTTTCAACAACTGACAGGCCCGGTTCCTACCTCACTGGGCCAGCATCACAACCGACCATTGGATATTGGACATGATATCCAAAGGATATTCAATTAAGTTCAAGAGTATACCCCAAGACAGGAACCCACCCTCTTGCTTGTACCTGGGGGATCCAGAGCTCAATCTTCTGTTACAAAGGGAATTTGAGAAACTACTTTCCCTAGGGCCCATAGAGAAGGTCCCAAGGTGTCAGTGGGGGAAGGGGTTTTACTCCCAATACTTCCTAGTTCCCAAACTAAACAGTGACCTGAGACTTATCCTAGACCTCAGGGTGCTAAAAAAAAAAAAAAAAAAAAATCTAAGGAAAATAAAATTCCATATAGTTCCTCTTTCGCAAATTATCCCAGGTCTAGACTAAGAGGACTGATTCATGGCTCTCAACTTAAAGGACATATTTTCACATAGCAATAAGGCCCAAACACAGAAGATTCCTTAGATTCATAGTGGGAGGGAAGCATTTTCAATGTGTGTCCCTCCCCTTCGGGCTTGCCTTAGCCCCCAGGATGTTCACAAAATACATAGTGGTGGTGGCAGCACATCTATGGAGGTGAAGCATAAAAATTTACCCTTACTTGAACAATGGGCTAATAAAGAAAGGCCCAAGTGTCAGGTTTGCCACAGCGTCAGCATCGTAAAAAGGTTGTGTGGGTATCTGGGGCTTTGTATAAACCACAAAAAGTCAAAGCCCATCCCAACCCACAGGATAGAATTTATAGGGGCCTTACTGGACTCCAGAAAAGGGAAAGCATCAATTCCCCTATTGAGGTTTCAGTCCAGGTGTTCCATAATTCAGAGTTCCAGAGGGCCCCAGTCACTACAGCCAGACCGTGCCTACAGTTAGTGGGCCACATGGCGGCCTCGACCTTGGTGATAAGAACAGCCTGACTGAAAATGAGGCTGTTCCAGCGCTGGGTAGCCACAGTCTTCCATCCCCAGAAGGACTCCTGAACAAGGTATTGTCAGTTCCATGTGAGGTCCTAGGAAACCTCGAAATATGGCAGGACTCGTTCTTTGCCAGAGGTGGGATTCCTTTTGAGATCTCGAACCCCACAATGACCCTGATCACAGATGCATCCGATGTAGGTTGCGGAGGCACACATCTCAGAGGGAGTTTCACCCCAGGGGACATGGGCCCTCAGAGACAGGCCCCTTCACATAAACATGGAAGAACTCAAGGCCAGTTGTCTAGCTCAGGCATGGCCAAACTGCGGCTTGGGAGTCGCATGTGGCTGTTGAATGAAAAAGTGTGGCTCGGGAAAGAGTGTCAGCAAATCAATTTAGTAGGTAGAAGTATATGGCTATATGCATCAGTGCGGCTCTTGAAGGTTTAATAATCAACTTGTGTGGCTCTTGAGTTCCATAAGTTTGGCCACCCCTGGTCTAGCTTGACAAGCCTTTCTAGACCTGATAGAGGGGAAAACAATCCAGGTTCTAACAGACAATACAAAGACCAGGTTTTATACAACTGGCAGGGAGGGGTGCGCTCCACAGCCCTCTGCATGGAAGCCACCAGTCTATGGGAATTCACCTTAAAACACAACTTCACCCCAACAGCAGCGCACTTACTGGAGGTGGAAAATAGTACAGCAGATTTACTGAGCAGAACCTTCCTGTCCAACCATGAGTGGTCTCTGCGCATGGAGGTGATGTCCCACATTGTCAGCCAGTGGGTCATACCACAAATGGACCTGTTTGTGACACATCAGAATTGGAAGTGTCATCATTTGTCCTCCCTCAGAGGCCAGGATAAAGGCTTGATTGCAGATGCCTTCTTGATTCCTTGGGGGGGGTGGCAGTGATGTATGCATTTCCCCCAATTTCCCTGATCTACCGGGTACTTCTAAAGATAAAGAGGGGTGTAGCAGATATGATATTGATCTCTCCAGACTGGCCTCGACAATACTGGTTCTCGATCCTGCAAGACCAATCAATAGATATTCCATTCCTCCTTCCACTCAAGGAGGATTTATTAACACAGAACTTGGGTACCCTATGGCACCTGAACCTGAAATTGCTACACCTGATGTCCTGGAGGCTGCATGATTGAATGACTCTGAAAGACTCTGTTCTGGGAGAGTCAGGGGAATACTGGTGGACAGTAGGAGACCCTCCACTAGGGCTACCTATGCTGCTAAATGGAAGTGCTTCTCCCTTTGGTCCAGGGAAAGAGGAGTGATGCAAGAGTAAGCCCCCATCCACTTGATACTAGACTATCTTTTGACCCTTAAGGATAAGGGCCTATCAACTTCCTCTCTACGGGTCCACCTAGAGGCAATTTCAGCCCTTCACGATCATGTGGAAGGTGTTCTAGTCTTCTCCAACCCAACTGCCACTCACTTCTGGAAGGGTATTGGCAGGATAGACCCACAACCTAGAGACCCCACTCCCCAGTGGGGACTTAAATGTGGTGCTCCACCATCTGACAGAGGCCCCATATGAACCCTTGGACATGTGTACTTTCCTAGTCCTCTCATGGAAGGTGGCTTTTCTGGTGGCCATAATCTCGGTGAGACTGGTCTCAGAACTCAGAGCCCTCGCCGTGGAACCCCCATATACAAGATTCTTCACAGACAAGGTGCTGTTATGTCCACACCCTTCGTTCCCCCTGAACCAGGACATTTGCCTCCCAGCATTTTTTCCAGACCCTCAGGTCACAGAAAATCAAAGAAAGTGGCACACCCTGGATGACAGACAAGTGCTCCTGACCTATATTGAACATACGTGCCTGTTCCACAAGTCCTCTCAACTCTTTGTCGCTGTCGCGGATAGGAAAAGAGGACAACCAGTGACAACATAGTGCATTTCCAGATGGATAGCTAACTTTATTAAAGACTGTTACAAGAGGTTGGATACACCTCTCCCAGGGAGAGTCAGGGCCCACTCAACTAGACACCAGACTTTTCTATGGCCTTCCTGGTACAGGTCCTGATCCAGGAGATCTGCAAGGCAGCCACATGGTCATCGGTGCATACGTTCACGATGCATTACGCTATCATCCAAGAGGCAAGAGAGGATGCCGCATTGGGCAGAGCTGTACTCAATGTGGGTAAGCTGTAACTCCTTCCACTATCCTTGGGTACGGCTAGCAGTCACCTGTAACTGAATGATGTGAGCAGAGCTCGAAGAAGAACGGTGGGTTACTGATGTAACTGTCCTGTTTCAAGATGGTCTGCTCACATACATTCAGATCCTTCCCACCTTCCCTGATACTTGGAGTTGGTGAAAAGAAGGGATTGGGACGGTCAGGGTCAGGGTTGCATATGTAGCTGCGGTCACAACACAGAGGGAGCATTGGCTGCTGATTCTGATCTGACAGGCTAGGGCTAAAAGACTTTCCGGATTACTGTGTGCTGGGGCATGTAGACACCTGTAACTGAATGTATATGAGCAGCTCATCTTGAAAAAGGGCAGTTACATTGGTAGCCTGCCATTTGTCATTTGACAAACTCTGCTGCCAGGCTGGTGAGGAGTGAATTTAAGGATTTTGGGGTTAAGATGGAGACCAGAGACCAAGTGAGCTTTTAAAGGGGTCACTGGTGAAGGAAAAATAGAGATGTGTGGTGATCATGGTATTGCTCACACACTAATACAGCTTATTTTGTGCAACAAACTTGGGGGTTGCAAGAAGGAAGAAATGCCTGTCAAGAGCATATAAGGGAACATTCATTTTTTTCAGGTTTCAGGGTTGGAGTTCAAGGTGGTGTTTTTTTAAAAGGAATTTCACAGCAAATAATCCCAGCTGTCTCAACTGTCAGCAACACCTGGCAAAAGGGTGAAAAGGAGTGTGCCCATTCCACCAGTGAACAAGCACTAGCCAGGTGAAGGGTATGTGGCTTTAAAATCTTAAATGAAATTTTAATAACCAGACACAAACTAAAGATTTTTGCAGGTAGCAAAGTATCTGGAATGACTAAGAGGTAGCATTTTTCACAAGAAATGCTCCTTAAAGATTGCTAGTGGGGAAGATGCCCTATAGTGAGGAATCACACAACACCAACTTGGATTTTCTTAACAAAATAGTTCTAATTTAGGATTTTCTATCAGAAAGAGCTGGCATTTAAACCAGCTAAGGAACTACCCCTGATATTCTATCACTTCACCTGCTAAAAATTTTCACACACACAAATCAACTACAGCTGTTTCTTTCCCACAATATTCCTATCTTCTTTGGCACTACATACTGCCTTACATCCTATAGCTTTAGGTAAAGGATGCTATGTGTAAAACATCTTAACACCTCAGTTCACACACAACATGGGATTTGCAGAGTCGTCTAATTGTTAATTGAATAATAAGCAGAGGGGTAAAATATCCAACATGATTCAGAGCTCAAACCATCTTTATGCTCATGGTAATGTTGAGACGCTTCTGTAGATGTGTAGATATATCCCAGGACTGACAGGGGAGGGAGCAAACTGGGGGAATTAAAATAGCAAAGTGGTGGCATATTAGAGTTGTAGTGTATTGTCCAAGCTGAATTAGAGGCACAAAGAAAACTCAAGAATTCCCGATGATTGGTATTTGAGGTATTAGCAATATTTTGTTGAAATCCAGGGCTGAGGTAGCAAATGCTGCCAACAGATGTACAGGAGTAGGGGAGAACTCAGGCTCCTGTCTCTTATGAACACCACTGAAGTGCAGTAGGAGTTCTGTTTGTGGACCCAGAACAGGTATAATGTGTATATCCCAGGTTAAGCTGATGGGTAATGAACAATTTCAACTGGATCTCAGGAAACCTCAGTTAATGAAATGGGACTTTTTTTCACTGTGCAATGATCTCCAAAAGCTCCATCACTAGGGATATTTAGACCACTCCTCTATACCACAGTATCACTTGTCTTCTATGACAATATGCCATACTCACCAGCTGAGATTTGAACATCTGCTACAATCCTTTCTGGTTGAGGGAACTTCATAGCTGCCAGCTCAGCTACAGCAGCCATAATCTGCTGCTCCTGTGGGAGCAAAGGCTCTGGATCATTTATAGCAGTGGTTGTCAAAGTTTGGGTCATGACCCAGTACTGAGTCGCAGACCCACAGGTACTGGCTTGTGGCACCAGCTCTGCTCTGGAGAGGGGACTGCTGCCCTTCGCTCACCAGCCAGCCAGTGCTGCTCCCACGAGGTGGGGGCAGCTTTCCCTCCCACAGTGGAGGGATCACTGCCTGATAGAGAGGTCCAGAGCTAGGTCAGGAGGAAAAAGTTTGCCGACCACTAGTCAATAGGACAGACGCTGTCAGCAGGCACCATCAAGATAATGTTTTTGATAGCTAGTTCTGCCCATGGAGGGGGGTACTGATGGGTACAGGTCAGCCACTAGCTATTAGGTATCTTTCCTGTGTCAGTATGGAAGATAGAGATTTAATGCACCAATCTCTGCACTTTGGTTCCACGTCAGTGGGGTATATCTGATTTTATTTTATATTTTAATATAAATTAAAATATTTAGTGCCAGTGGAGGCCCTAAATTCAGCATCAGCTACTTTAGTAACCTTATGATCTGAGTTGATTTGTTAGCCTTTGTCCTCCTCCTCTGTTTTCTGGGTTGCATTCTCTCTGATCCAAAGCCCACTGAAAAGTAAAATAAATGGAAGTTCTTCTGCTGAATTCAGTGGGGTTGTGGACTGGTCTCTTGTTGCACCTTTTCTCAATGTAGATTTTAAGGGCTGTGAGTCAGAAACTATTACTGATTCTGCATCTGTACAGTTGCAAAGCAGAGTGTGGTTCCAATCCTGACTGGGACTTTCAGGAACTATAAACGAACATATTAGACTTCTCCTTTCTCTAATTAGTGTCATGGTAAACAGACAGAAATGATAAGTGCATATTTTTTTCAGTTTAACACAGGGATCAACTCAGCCGTGATGTAAATCCATTAATTTTGATGGAATGTCATTTCTTTTCACCAGGACTGACTTTAGGCTAAGTATAAATAAGAAGCGCTACTTATTAGTTCTTCTTGGAAAAGTATTTAACATTCATGTTACAACAAATTCATATATAAGGGAAATAATTTTGAATTGATCAGAACAGTATGTTCAAAATGTTACCAATTCAAAAATGATTAGTGATATTACTTTATGAGCCAATTTCAGATGGTGCACACTCTAATTCCACTCCATTGACTTCTGTGGACCCATGTGCACGTACAGCAGCACTAAATTTGGCCATCCAGATCCATAAGATTTTGGGGATTCATCCAACTGTATTGACTAAAAGCAGGAGTCTATGATCTCCTCTCCGTTTCAGTATTGCTGCTGTCCGTGTCAACAAGATGCATGTGTTCTAAATGTCTTGAAGCAGCAGTCTTGAAAAATATATGAAAGTAAGATGTACCATGATTGTTTCATCTTCTCCTTTATTCTCTTCCCTTTTATAAGGACTTACAGGGAACATTTTAAGGGTGCTATTGAAATAATCCTTGTTTTTGCTATAACATCTGGTGAGAAACATGGGGATAGAGACACTCTTCTGTCTGACAGATAACAAGATTCAGTAAATAAATAAATGGCCAGGAAGAAGATGGCTAAAGATGATGATGCTCAGAGGTTGCACTACATTTCAAACAAGCAACTTGATAAAGGCAGTTAGTGGCTGCAGTGAGTGAAAGCAAAAAGAAGCAATTACACCTTAAAGGAGAGACTGAAAATTGATCAATCTCAAATCATGTATCATTAAAGGTGTATATTGTTGTGTTACAAACAAGGAGTCCTGTCACACTTTTAAAGACTAACAAATGTATATATTATGCAATAAAAAAATTTGTTTGTCTTCAAAAGTGCCACTAGACTCCTGTTTTTTCCCCCGCATGGATATAATCCTACTCCATCAGATGCATGAAATGGCAACTGCAGTGTGTCAGGTATATAGACACATGCAGACAAGGGTCAATTCAAACAGTTCCAGGGGGCAGTCTTAGTCTATTTCAGCAAACCAGTCAAGTTGTTTTGATTCATACCATGTGGATATTGGTTTTACAGAACAATAGATGAAAAGGTGAGAATGTTAAATAGGAGAAATTACTTTTGGTTGTAAGTCAGCCATTCAAAGTCCCTATTCAGACCAAATCAAATTGTGTCAAATTTGCACATAAATTCCAGTTCTGTGGTTTCACGTTAAAGACTGGGTTTGGAAGGGGTTTTTGTTGTTGTTGTTGGTTTTTTGTTTTGTTTTTTGCTGAAGTACAGTAACTGTCATGTCTGCTACAGAAAGTGCAGGGAGGTTGATGTGCTCTCCTATTGGTTTTTGAATGTGACTGTTCTTGGTGTCTGATCTGTGTCCATTTTGCGCAGAGACAGTACAGTTTGGCCAAAGTATAAGGCAGAGGGTACTGGCTGGCACATGATGGCATATATCACATTTGTGGATGTGCAGGTGAATAAGCTCCTGATGGAGTGGCTGGTTTCGTTAGGTCCTGTGATGGTGTCAGTGGAGTAGATATGCGGGCGGAGTTGGCAATGGGGATTGTTGCAGGGATAGATACCCATCTGAGTGTATGTTGTATGGTGTGTAGTTGCTAGTGAGTACTTGCTTAAGGTTGGGGGGGCAGTCTGTAAGTTAGGACTGTCCTGTCTCTGACGGCTTGAGTGAGACAGTGAGGGATTCCCAAGGTAGCTCTCATGACAGGATCTGTATTCAAGTTTGTCTTGTCTACAGGAAAGGCAAATAACAGTTTTTCTTATAGAAAAGACATTTACCAGAGGTTTTATTTATCCTTCTTTGACTGTACTGGATCAGAAAATCGGATGCTCAGATATCAGCAAAAGCCTCAAACAACCTGTTTAATTCCTTGAGACTCAAGAAACTCACCCCCCTCCACCTTCCATCCCCACCAGTGCTCCCACCATAAATGTTTTTTTTTAATTCTCTTTGTGGTGGATGGCATCCAGGAAAGGGTACATGAGTACAGGTCAGACACAGGTAGGGTTGAATATGATATGTTCTCTCTGAAGGAAATTCTGCTCTTGAATACCTGTTTTTGTCAAACCACAAACAACACCCCCCCTTCTCAGTCTAAGCAACTTGTTAAGTCAGTCTGTCAGTTAAACCACAAGTTTCCGTAAACAAACTAGGTATAAAAGACCCCCACAGGAGGAGTGCGCAGGCTTAATAAGCTTATAAATATTTACTTGCACACCCAGGGGAGGCATAATTATTGCTTTGTGCAACATGCGATGTATGTAACGGGGGGGGCACATGTTAAGGAGAACATGAAGTAGGCGGAATGGGAAGTCTGTACCTCCTGACTACCCTAGCCAATGGGGAAAGGGAGAGGGAACCCTGCGGCTGGTATTAGGGAATAAAAGAGCTGCTAGGCTAAACACTGGCTGAGTTCACTGAGTGGCTCCCCCACTCTGTGTGCTCCCTTTATTCAAATAAAGTTGCTTATAAACAGGCCTCCTCTGCCTCTGTGGATTTTATCACCTCAAGGAACCTCAGGTCCCATTCGCTACAATTGGGGGCTCGTCCGGGATCCTTCCACCCTTTGGACGTCTCGCTGGGGAACAGGAGTCGATGGC